>MU033939.1:29854-71113 GCA_011833715.1 Carcinoscorpius rotundicauda | reverse complement strand
CATTCTACACCAAAAATTACTATTCTCTAACAAGGCACATACATAGTATCCCGTGCGAATGTGTTAAGATCACTTCGTTATATTTATAAATCTTTGCAAACCAGTTCATTGTTTTATTAGCCTAATGATGTTATTTACTCAAGCATTAAATGTTGACATGGAAGAAACTGTAATAGAGACACAGAACTTGATCTAAAATATCGTTTACATTAAGTATGTAGAAGAAGTAAAAATAATGATAATTCGGCCACAGCAGACTATTTACAACAAACATAATTAAAATATAATGAGTGAAGGTAGTCATTGTGGGCTTAACCGTAAGGTATTAGAACCAATGATATCCGTGAAACACTAGAAATACGAAAGAGGACACAAATATAATGAATCAGAAACAGAGACGAAGGTCAAACGTGTTTCTTTGTAAGAGACTTTTCACAATGTTTTATCTGAGATACACTTGATAGACACTGTACAACAATGTTTATAAATGTCATTAGTTGTGTAAGAACTCAAAATTGTATTCACGTTCCACAGTTTGGTGTTTAAACTACGATAACCATTAGAAGAACTTGAATGTTGTTGATACGTACATCTTCTATTGGAATTAGAGTATTTTAGATCTGCAGTTGGGGTAAATTTGAGAGGGTGAGAGAAGGAGGTTTTTCCTCTTGTCTATAAATAACACAAATGTTTCAGATTTTCACTGAAACTCTTAAAGATATATTTTACCTTCTTCATTGGAAGAAAATGAGACAGTTTTCCTAATTTTTCTCTCGTTTAGGATCATTGGATTCTAATGAAACAAAAAATATGTATATTTAACCAAAACTTTGTTCCTTTGTTTAAATTTAAGCCAAAGCTACAAAATGGACAAAATGAATTCTATTTCTATTATAATCGAAAATAAAGTGTAAATATAATAACATCTTAAATTATAAAGGAAAATTTATTGATTAATTATGCTTGTTTGTTTTGAATTTTGCGCAAAGCTACTCGGATGGCTATGTGTAACACTAGAGAGAAGGCAGCTGGTCTTCACCACCACCGCCAACTATTGGGCTTCTCTCTTACCAATGAATAGTGAGATATTCCAGTGCTTAATTAGATATATTTCTATTATATTACCGGGAATAAATTTCTTTTCATCAGGTAATCGATATTTGTATAGAGGTGGATGAACTTTGATGATAAACTAGCCCCAAATGTTAGGAATACATTGAACTCATTTTATTTTTAAGTATCACGTTTGCAGTTTTAATATTTACGCCTAGCAATATCTAATGTAAATCTTAAGGCCAACGAACATAAAGAAAAAATATGCATTTTGCGTTGTGGGACTCAACCACTTATTTGAGTAAAGCTTCGAAAGATGAAAATAAGAAAATGGAAAACAAAAATAAAAAACTCTTTTGGCATCTTATATGGAAAATGTGAACGCTATGAAATTAGCCAAAATACTAGCTGGTCAAAAGCTTCAGGCCATATTAAAACGAAACTTTAATCGGTAAACACGAAATGAAATTTAGTAATTTATGCTCAAGCAAAAGCGTTGAGAACATTTCCCACTGACATCTCCTGTTTTACATTGGGTAAAAACAAAACAAAGGCTAAAAAGCTGACAGAGTTTGAACGTGGCAGAATTGTCGAGCTGCAAAAGCAAGGTCAGTGTGCCGTTGCTAGTGAGATTGGGCGTTGCAAAACTGCTATTGAAAATTTCCTAAAAGACCCCGAAGGATACGGAACGAGAATTTCATGTGGTCGGCTCAAGAAAATTTCGCCGGCGTTGAGCAAGACGATTCGAATGTGATAATTGCTACGATTTCTATTTTGGAGAAACAAGTAGAAAAATAGAAACCAGATTCAAAGAACATAAAAAGTCACCTTTAAACGTTTTCGAACACTGCAAGTCAAATCAACACAACATAACCAAAGAAAACACTCAAATACTGAATAAAGAAACAAACATAAAGAAACGCAAAATTAAAGAAGCCTTACTTATACAACAACTTAAACCCAAGATAAACCAATATAAAGGAACACCTTTATACCTATATTAATACAATAAAATAAATAAAATTATATATTCAAACATTTAATACCGCACTCTACATTCCGAGACTCAGTTACACAACCCCTTTCAAACATGTGTTCAGCTTCCGGTCAATTACCTCTTTCTTTGTGAACCTGACGATGACCGAAGAAGGTCGAAACGTTGTTCGCTCTTCTATGTAAAATATTTTTTTTAACCCAAACCAGCCGTTTTCGCATATATATGATTCGACGGGTTGTCCGGCAAGATACCAACCGATCGTCGAAGCAGGTTAAGGCCCTTACGGACGCAGAATGCGGCTCAAGAACAATAAGACGGTATCTACGAGAACAAAACTTTAACATCTGTAAACGTTTTCAAACGTTCCACACCACGAAACAGCTCGGTTACACTTTGTTGAGAAACACCAAACATGGGACGTAGAAAAGTGCAAAAAGGTTTTGTTTTCTGATGAGACAAAATTTAACCTGGATGGTCAAAATGGCTTCCAACGTTACTGGTACGATAATGATATCCCAACGAAGTCATTTTAAACACGACACAATGAAGTAGGTTTAATTATGATCTGGAATGCTTTCTCCTTTTATGGAACAACGGAGTTTCAGGTTATGCAGGGGCGTCAAACAGCAGCTGGCGACATTGCAAGGTTGGAGAGAGCATCCTTATTGACTGAAGGCCCTCGCTTGTGTGGAAATGGCTGAATCTTTCAGCAGGACAACGCTGCAATCCAAAATGCCAATGTCTGGACAAAGAACTTTTTCATGGCGAATAACGTGATTCCTTTGGAATCACGTTGGTCTCAATAACTGTCCTTAACGTTTAATACAATGGATGTCAACATCAATAACAAGTTATGAATCGAAGTAGAGATGAGTTGTATGTGTCAACAACACAATAATTGTGTGGTATCTACCATTACTGTGTCTCAAATTTTGTAAAGGAGGTTTATACCCCTCCATTCCTCAATGCTTTCAGGTGTAAGCTAATATCTGACAATTTAATTCACTAAAGTTTTAAAATCAACACAGCTTATATTTGTAGGTAAGCATACACTATGGGCTATCTGTGTTCTGCTCACCACCAGAGTAGAAAGCCAGTTTCTAGCGTTGCTAGTCCACAGACATACTGCTGTGCCACTTGGGATGCACCAAACTTTAGAAAACTGAAAACAAACAAAATAATTTTCATGTTCTTGGAAGAAAGTTTACTTTTGTTATGTATCTGTCTCACCTGTGATTGTTTGTTGTTAAACATAAAATTACAGCAAGGGGCGCATGTGGTCTGCCCACCGTGAATATTGAAATCCAATTTTTAACGTTGTAAGAACTTACACTTATCCCTTTATTCATCAAACAAATTTTAAAACATGAAATGTTCAGCCAGAAGTTTTTCTTGTAATCGAAATCCCACCTTTTTTACTGGAAATGTTTATTTGTTATTGACGCCTGACATGATCTATTAGAGCGCTTTGCTCGTAACTGGCAGATCACTGAATTTACACCCGTCGTGAAACATGTTTACCAATCCCTTTTAATGTGGGATAAGAGCAATCAACGAATTGGCCTTTGATAAATGTTGACCGGTCGTCTTCCCTTCAGTCTATCACTTCAAAAATTAAGGACGATTAAAGGAGACATCTTCGCAAGAATTTCAGTAAACAAACAACCTGTTAATAACTCATGATGTATTTATGGTAGAAAATTTGAAAGTTTCTAGTTATGCTTTGCTTTGTATGGTAAGTTTACAGCAAGAAATAACAAATAATTCACTGGTAAAAGATTATTTCGGAATCAATAAGCAGAAGTTTAATATTATTTTTAACATAACCACTTCGAAATCGATAAAACGGTAACAGCATCCCCATGTATTGGTTATTGTTTAAATTAGAGTCAATGTGGCTGTTACGAGACTATTATAAGCATCAGTGCAGCTAGTGTTGATTATATTACGTCAGTATAACTGGTATGAGACAATTTGGGTGTCAGAATGACAACTGAGATATTATAGATGTCAATGTAACTGATATGTTAGGTGTCAGTATGACTAAAACTATCATGTTCATTAGTGTGACTGGTTTGACTCTTTTTGTGGCTGTTAATGGCTAGTGCAAGACTGTTATGAATGTTAATACCATTAAGACTGTTATAGATGTCATTGCGACCTGTTTGAGGCGTTTATAAAGGTTATGCACGAGACCTCACGAACCTGACCAGCTTTGTTTATTCCGCCACATTGGACGTAATAACAAATTAGTGAAATAACGATGACATTATTTTCAGTTGAATACTTAGAACTGAATCGTGTAATAATACCAGTTTATTGTGATGCTGTTGGTTGAACAAAATACAAGGCTGACCTTTGGTTATCATTGTCGGTGTCTCCATGTACATACTGGTGCTACTGCACGTGAATAACACTCTCACATTCCTGTTACACACGTGTAACGTATAGTCAAGCTCTGGCCCCCTTGTCGAACAGTTGTGATTGAAGTTGTTACATACACATTCTTAACATGGTAAAAATACTTTCTTTCCGAGAGTGAAATGATCATGAATATCAGGCTGTCTGCTGTGTCTACCGAGGGGAATCGAGCCCCTGGTTTTAGAGATGTAGATCTAAAAATGTACCTCGATCTCACATGAGGACAACATGAATATTAATACTAGAACTACAAAAGCTACAAAAACAGAAAACATTTTTTGATACAGACCCAACCAACCCCATCTAAAGGTAGATGTAGCGTAACGTTAGAATACAAGCATTGTGTGGATAAACAATTAGATTTAGATTACAGGTCCAACGTCCCGGCAAAGCCTGGTGGTTAAGGTACTCGACTTGTAATCTGAGGATCACAGGTTCGAATCCCCGTGACACCAAACATGCTCGTCTTTTCGGTCGTGGGAACGTTATAATATACGGTTAGCCTCAGTATTCGTTGGTAAAATTGTATCCCAAGATCTGGCCGTGGGTAATGACAGCTTTGTCCTCCCCATCAGTCTTAAGCTAGTAAATTAGGGACGGCTAGCGTGGATGACACTGGTGTGTTTTTGGCAAAATTAAAACAAAACAACCAAAACAACAAATCTACAAACAATCTAGACCTAATAATAATAAATTTGGTAAACATTATCAACAACCTAAGAAACAAGTCGATTCTCTCTAAGTTTTAAAATAACATAACTCGTCTACGCACATGAAATATTACTAAGCAGGTTTGTTTCTGAATTTCGACAAACCTACACAGGGACTCTGGCTATTCTTTTACTAATAAACAGTGAGATTAACCATCACTTTACAACGCCCCAATGGCTGAAAGGGTAAACATGTTTGGTGTGACAGGGATTCGAAACAGCTACTGTAAGATTGGTAGTTGAGCCCCCTATTCATCTGGCATACCGTTCTAATATAGTGTTAATGAAGGTATACCAATAATATAGTGTTAGTGAAAGTTGTTGAAATGGTAAAACAACAAATAGCAAGATATAACTGAAAGTAATATCTATCATGTTAAACATAAAGTGATAATTATTAACTTGAAGTCAGTATTATAGCTGATAGAGAAATAAATTTAATAATTGTTTTGATGTTGATGTATGTTGCTTTGTTTCTTAATTCAACTAAGTTCAACGACTATCTTCTTCTTGAAAAGAACTTCATCTGAACACATCTTCATAATCCACGTACATGATTATTTTTCATGACCATCACATACTTTCCAAAATGTGACAAAGTCTTGGCGACATCAAACTACATACTAAATATCAAATAATGTTGAAATGTAGCTTTGATGCAAGTATTATGAAGATTTAAAAGTTTGTTTGTTAGAATATTTTAAACAAGCCTGCCTCATAAAAGTAGAACAACATGAAATCATATATTTCTGTGACATTGTTTAAATGTGTCATTATATCTGTGATGTGGCATTACAGATAAAACATACAGATAAGTTATGATGATAAGTATTTTGTATTAAGAAGGCCAAATAATTATACATTGGAACTCACAAACAGAAAGACCAATATATAAGTTTATCTTTAGTTATTTATATATACACAAGATTACACACACAACATTTGAATACACTGTCTATGGGTGTGAAACAAAAGGCTGTTGAAGGTTCGTTGGGAATTTATGAAAACTTAACACTTTCATACACGTTAAATGTTTTTTCCGATAGATACCTCTTCTCGTATGATAGCTCAGTGATGCTCGCCATATACAAAAATGTTTTTGCTCGCCCTAGTCTTGAACTCCCACTTACCCCATGTTTTATTTGAGCCAATACTCCAGTACTCCACCAACAGAAGCGTGACTAATTCTTCTGTCGCAGCTAAATCCAAGAAAAGAAGTACCAGAAATAGAGAGGAAGGGTGGAAAGTGTGAGTCGAAGTGTTAGTGTAAGAAAATATTACGATATCTCACCTAAACTCACGTTGATTTGGTTGAGGAAACAGTGAGTAATATATTTAGATGATCACCCTTCGGAAAGTTTCCAAATTCATCTGTATGGAGTGTGATATCTCTACCTAAAGGAACACACACGTGGGGGGTATCAAAACTTGGTTTGTAGCTGTGTGGACTTACCACTTGGGCGTGAAGTGACCATTTTGGGTTTTTATACAAGGTTTGGCTCGTGTTGTGTTATTTTTTAAGTATTGGGAAACTAGTTTCTAACACTGTATGTTTGGTTGAATTCAGTAACTTGTGAGAAGTTATCGCTACACATAAGCAAACAACATTCATCAAACTGTATTTTATTGAAAAGATGTACATTTGATAAATTAATAATTTGAAAGTTCAACATTAATTTCGTCCTTAATCATAGATTACTCCTCTCATTATTTTTCTAAGCTTTCTTCCTATGTTTATATTTTTCTGACAAAAACTGCTCAAAAATATCGCAGATCTTAGGGGTCATTTTTCTGGACCATGACGAACTATGATATGCCAACAGCAAGATCAGACCGAAACATTAAGTAATTTGCAGAATAAATACTGCTTAAGCAATACAAACTTTCATTTTATCCTTTATTAAAAATTTAAAAAAAAACCGTGGAAGATAATTTTTACACATTAATAAATACTTACAGTACGGCATAATTAATTACGTATAATTCTCGTGCATTATTGTTGGTCGATACTAAGAGATCCAGCAAGCGTGAAATTATTATTTGTACCATAGAATACATTTTAATCTAACATTACCAGATAAAACTTGCATGGTTATTGTTATGTAAATGTCGTGTAAATGTTTTGTAAACGACAACATGCCGTGTTGTGTTTAAATTTTCATTTCTATTATTTATATTTCCATATTTATATTATTGTTTCAAAGTTTAAACTAGTAAAATATGTTGTTATTCATTTAAAATAACATTTAGAATTTTCTAGAATTAAGTAGACCAATCATATGTATGTAAATGAAATGTTGGCGGCCTCGTGTCTAGACGTTGAGTCTCGTGCAGTTGAGATTCTAAAATGCTCGTGGCTTCATTCCCTGGCGGAACTCATTCCAGTTAGTTTTATACTGAATGTTTATAAATTTACTTCATTACGTTTTCTTTTACCAGAAAACTACCGAACTCTTTCAAGGAAAAAGTCACAAATGAAATATTTTTTTTATGATTGAATGCGAGTTTAATAAATCGATGTATATAAAAAAAACTTAGTTCAGATTATCTTTAAAAATCGTGGTTACCAGTGTATGAAATCTGAGTACAACAGAGTATAGTTAGTTAACTCTTATATTAAGTTGCTATAGACATTAACCGAATCTCTAGGTTAATTATCACACTGGCACCGATTGCTTACTTTTAATAAATATGTGTGTGTGTGTGTATTTATGAATGGAGCAACACCTTTTACTTGAAAAGGTTTAATACTATCTATATTATTTAAATATAAGTATTTGACCACAGTACATTATATTTGTGATTACAGTACTTGTACTCGTGACCACAGTACTCTGTACTCATAATTATAGTACTTACTCTTTTTGGATAGCGGTACCACACCTGAATTATGACCTCAATTAGCTTATCTTACGAAGTACAGTCTTTTCTCCGAAGTCTTTCTTTACAAATTGCCTAAAAATTTTCAATAGGATTTAAGTCCGGAGAGTTTCCAGGCCAGTCCAGCACCTTTATTCGCGTTATAGTCATAAAATTCTTCACAAGTTTCGATGTGTGGCACGGAGCCAGATCTTACTGAAAAATGCCAGATCCATCTGGAAATCTCTTTTCAATTCTGGAACGACTCTTCTCTGCAAAACTTCGATGTACTGTGGTCCTCCTATCATATCCCCTACGATATGTAAGCCTCCGAAGCCACAGTAGCTGAAAATTGCCCCAAAACATCTTCTTCAAGTTCTTACAAACTGATTGATGTGAGATTCTCGAAGTTTCTCACCTGGAGATCTGCGAACATGCAGACTTCTTTGACCCTGTACGAAGAAATGAGTCTTGTCACTGAATAACACCTTCCTTTATTATTCTTTTGTCCAGTTCTTGTATTTCAGACCCCATTAATACTGTTTTTTTCTCACTGAGTTTTTAAGAAGTTGTTTTTTTGACTGGTCTCCTTGCCATTCTAACTCAATTTCGAATGACGTAATATTCCTCAAAATTTCGTAATATATCCCAAAATAGATCGACCGTACTGCAAAACATAGCTAATGACGCTATCTGTGTGAAAAAATGACTATTAAAGGAAATCAGCGCAATATTTTCCATACATGTGATTCATTTTTTGTTTCTTAGTTGGCTTAATAAATACCAATGAAAGGATCAAATAAATAAATAAATCATTGTTATTTTACGCAAACTAGTACACACCGTCGGTGAACTAACGACAAATCTTTACTGTAGATCAATTTTTCATTAGTAACTTAGATTGTTTTGGAATTTCGCACAAAGCTACTCGAGGGCTATCTGTGCTAGCCGTCCCTAATTTAGCAGTGTAAGACTAGAGGGAAGGCAGCGAGTCAACACCACCCACCGCCAACTCTTGGACTACTCTTTTACAAGCGAATAGTGGGATTGACCGTCACATCATAACGCCCCCACGGCTGGGAGGGCGAGCATGTTTGGCGCGACCTTCAGATTACAAAGCGCACGCCTCAACGTGCTAGGCCATGCCGGGCCTTTTCATCAGTAACAATGAATGCAACACAAAAGCTTATTTTAAAAAAAAAACAACACTGGTAGAGCTAAGTTATTTAACTGTTAATACCCCGTGTTCTGTTACTTCTTTCTCGGGACTCGAGGACTGAATTAGATAAAATCTTTTGAGTAATTATAACTGCCATTATTTCAAAGAGTACGAAGATACTGCACTACCTAATATTTTAATATACACTATAGTTTTCTAAATATATTAATATTTTGTTTGTGAAAGCCCATATCTAGTTTTGTCTTTTATCTCACGATAACAGGAAACACAGCTAAACTTTGATAAAACAGATTAAAAACTATTTATTGCAGTGAACGAAATGTTTCTTCCTGCTGATGCGCAAAGAAGTTATTGGGAGAAAGGTGGCGCTCTCAGCCATTGTATAAATTATGGTAAGGTTAATAAACACGAGTACTGAACAACAAATGGTAATACAGTTTAAATTTTAAATGGTTGTAAAGGGGTTGGTTTTATTCTTACACATATTTTATTCGAATACAGGAGTTTTAAGCAAATAAAAACCTGCCAAATCAAAGATACTGTTCGAAAGCACCTGGTGATAACAAAAACCTTAGTATTTTATATTACACCCTTTATTGTTTATCATTATCTTTGGAAGCTGACCACATGTTTGAAAGTGGTTGTGTAACTGAGTGTCGGAATGTAGAGGGCGGTGTTAGATGTTTGAATATATAATTTTATATAATTTATTTTATTATTTTTAATATAGGTATAAATGTGTTCCTTTGTATTGGTTTATTTTGGGTTTAAGTTGTTGTATAAGTAAGGCTTCTTTAATTTTGCGTTTGTTTATATTTGTTTCTTTACTTAGTATTTGAGTGTTTTCTATGGTTATGCTGCATATATTTGACTTGCAGTGTTCGAAAACGTGTGAAGGTGACTTTTCGTGTTCTTTGAAACTGGTTTACATTTTTCTACTTGTTTCTCCAATATAGAAGTCGTGGCAGTTATCACATTGTATTTTATAAATAATGTTGGTGTGGTGTTTGTCAGTGTAGTTTTTACATAGTATAGACCTCAGTTTTGTGCCTGGTTTTTGAATAAATTTGGTATTAACTGGAATATCATATTTTGTTTCTAGTTTTTGCCAAATGTTGGTTATTTGTCTGCTGATGTCGGGAATATATTGTATGCAGCAGTATATGTGAATCAAAAAATCATTATGAGCTAAAGATCTGTACATTAAAAAATATAAACACTTACAAAATTCAGGGTCATTTTACGAAGTGGTTATCCGCGGCTAAAAATATCACGTCGTACGAAGCGATTTACTGGAGTAGAAAATATGGGAATGGTTATATTTCATAAACTGTATTAATTAATTAAACATCTCTACAGCGTCGACCTTACACTAAAAAAAGTGATAAACACTACTTCTTAAAGCAGCCAATGTGTATTACAACTGGTGATCTTATTACAGGGCCTTATTTTATCGTTGGTTAATCAATGTTAAATACAATATAAGAATGTTGAAATCAAACTAAATGCTCTTCTTACGGTTATCGCCCCTGCTCTTGTCCTAATTTACTTTCAAGATCCCTCAGTGGCCCAGCGGTATGTCTGCGGACTTAAAACGCTAAAAACGGGTTTCGATACCCGTGGTGGGCAGAGCACAGATAGCTCATTGTGTAGCTTTGTGCTTAATTCAAAACAACAACTACTTTCAAGATGGTTACCCCTTTCCTGACAAAGTTACAATGCATGAAAAGGAATGGGTAATTACTTAGTAATCTTATTATCGGACGCGTTTAAAGGGCTAAGATACAGATATCAATAAATATCTACAACTGTCGAAATAGGTATATTCGTTAGCTCTCGTCAGATTCAAGTTGGATAAACCAGACAAGACAAGTGCTGGCTGACACAACAAGATATACTAATGCAGGAAAGAAAGAAGAGATTTGATAACGAAGTTATTCAAACAACAATTAAGGGAAGTATCAATATTTACATTTTACAGAACAAAAACCCAGGAGGCTTGGGTTCGATTCTTGGTACCGGAAAGTAAGATTTTGTAGGAATTCTACCACGTTTTTATATTAATAGATGAAGGTAGTATTTTCTCTCTGAAACAAATAATCGTTTTCCATTAATTAATTTCCAAAAGTAGCGGAAATAGTTTAGGTACCTAACTATGAAAATTTATTTTAACAAGCGTGAAACTCGAATATTGTATACAATTAATGTATATATTTAGTTCGGATTAATAAAGACAAGAGACAATTCAAAGTTCCAATGTGTAGTTACAATATATTTACTATTGTTGTGGCCACAAGTACAGAGCGTAAATACGAGACAATTTGGACCTCTATGAACATATAAATAGAAAAAAGTAAAATGTTAACAGAACGTACTGATTGTTGTCATTCGTAGAATTGTTTCCAAAACAAAATAAATGCTGCATTAAAATAAGTATAATTACAATTTAAATCTTGAAATAACAATCAGTGATGTCGAGAAACCCACTTGTTGAGAATTTTATATGCAAAAACGGCTCGTTTTGGGTTCAGAAAATATTTTAAATAGAAGGTCGAAACGTTGTTCGCTCTTTTGCATATAAAATTTAAATCTTGACTTTGCCAACCAAAGTAGAAATTGAAAATCGTTTAAACATCGGTCCAATTAATATCACTTTACTTGTTTGTGTATTAATTTGGCTTGGAAACTTTCTTATAGCAGTTTAACGAATAATTAACGGTCTGTATTTCATGTAAAAATATTTTTTCCTATATATTTGTTCAGATTTTATGCGTCCGTGGAATGTGCACAGAATCTATAAATTTCAAATATAGTCATATATCTCTGATAGCTATAACTTTCACAATAATTAAAAGTACAATCACAAATTTATAAAATTAATCCTCACTTTGCTCCACAGGTAAGTGTGTGGACTTATAGCGTTAGAAACCTGGTTTCGTTACCGATGATAGGCAGAGTGCATCGAATTGTGTAGTTAAACACAAAGCTACAAATGTGGCGTTCTCATCTGTGAATGGATATTTGTTGATGTTCAAAATGAACGTATCCTCACCGAAGGCAGTAGTGAACTATCATTGGTTGAAGCACTTACAAACTTCACTAAGACTTGGATCTCTTTCTTTCTTTTCTTTGGTGATCTGAAGTTCGAGAAATTCAGGAGATGTGATGGTCAGCACGAAGGTGGAGCCACAGGACATATCATTTCAGATTATAAATACTGTATCCTTGCAGAGTGTATTTGCACTTCCGCCTGTGGTCTTTGGGCGTTGCTCAAACCTTGAGCTTAACCTCTGTGCTACAAGAGGGTTGATCATCAGTTGGTCTGGTCTGGGGGATGCCTCCCACTAAGTTGTATTTCTTTTAGATCTTATCGTGGATGTTGGTTTCTTTTTGGTCAGCACCTCTTCCTAGAATTTGAGGTTGAGTTCTACGTCTCACCTTAGTTAACTTTAACAGAGCCAACTTACCTCAGTTGACAACCTAAACACAATAACACACTCTTGGTGAGTCTAAGTCATTGCTACTTACCGACAACTCTTGGGCTACTCTTTTACCAACGAATAGTGGGATTGACTGATAATACGTGTAACAGTATTCATAAAAAAAACCATTAATATATGTAACATTATTGACAGATAAAATACATTAATATACGTAACATTATTGACAGATAAAATACGTTAATATATGTAACATTATTGCAACACTGTCAATGCAATACGATAATACGCGTAATAGTATTATTGTTAAAACAAATTATTATAGTTACAATGTGAGCCTATCGACCGTCAGCGGTGTAATGAAGGCCAAGGTGAGTACAGGATTTATCAGTTCGAAACGTAAAGGAAGATGTGGCCGAAAAAGGAAAACAAGGCCGAGAGACGACGTGCACGTGGTTCGGGAGAGTGTCAAAGATCCACGGAAAAGAAGTGACGCCATAAAAAGAAATTTGGAGGTCAAAGAAATAAAAGTCAGTTTTTCAACGGTTCGTCGTAGGCTTCTTGATGTCGGTCGAAGGGCAAGGAGACCAGTCAAAAAACAACTTCTTATCCGCTCAATGAAGAAAAAATGGTATCAATGGGTCTGAAATACAAGAACTGGACGCAAGAACAGTGGAGGAAAGTGTTATTCACTGACGAGACTCATAACGGCAACTTCGTATTGACAAAATGATTCAATTGACTGATCGGTTTCTTGTTTAGCGTGCAACTGCAAATCGATATTGAAATTCGATTTTTAGCACTGTTAGTCTGCTAACTTCTTGTTGAGCCACTGGGGTAGAGGGAGGGACGAAACAAAATGATTCGAACTCCACTACTTGTTATGATGGCCCGTTTGATGCTGATTTTAGATATTTTTTGGCAACAAACACGCTAAATTAGCATTGGATCAAAGACCTCTATTTTATGAAAAGTGTAAATTCACAATTTCAGTGAAGAAAAAATGGTATCAATGGGTCTGAAATACAATAACTGGACGCAAAAACAGTGGAGGAAAGCGTTATTCAGTGACGTGACTCATTTCTTCGTATAGGGTCAAAGAAGGCTACATGTTTGCAGATCTCCAGGTGAGAAACTTCGAGAATCTCACATCAATCAGTTTGTAAGAACTTGAAGAAGATATTTTGAGGCAATTTTCAGTGACTGTGGCTTCGGAGGCTTACATGTCGTAGGGGATATGATGGGAGGACCACAGTACATCGAAGATTTGCAGAGAAGAGTCGTTCCAGAATTGAAAAGGAGATTTCCAGATGGATCTGGCATTTTTCAGCAAGATCTGGCTTCGTGCCACACATCGAAACTTGTGAAGAATTTTATGACTACAACGCGAATAAAGGTGCTGGACTGGCCTGGAAACTCTCCGGATTTAAATCCTATTGAAAATCTTTAGGCGATTTGTAAAGAAAGACTTCGAGCAAAAGACTGTTGTACGAAATACAAACTAATTGAGGTGTGGTACCGCGATCCAAAAATTAGTAAAGATTGTAGTCGACTCGTGAACTCGAAACCAAAGCGGATTAATGATTTCCTGAAACATAAAGGCGGTTATATCATGCATTAATTTGTGAATAATTTTTGGATTCTCAGAAATAAAACGCAAAATATTGATGAAAAATCGTAATTTTCTATCTTGTTTCAGTTAATTTGCACAAGAGTGTACATACATGCAATGTGCAGTCAAGTCTTGGTCTTTTAGTTGACCGAAAACCCATACAAAGGGCTGTCGGACAGTCATTGTGACTGACGTAGTTACAAACATACGCGAATGTAACACAAACATTTTCTTTCGGAGAACGAAATTATCTTGAATATTTGGTTATCTACTTTCTCTAATGAGGGTAATTTATTCCCCGGTTTTAGAAATTTAAACCTAAAGATATACTGCTGTGTCATCGGAAGACATCATGAAAATTAATACTAGAACCCCAAGATATTCGAGAACAGGAATAATTTTTGATACAGATCAAACAATCCTACCTAAAACAATAGCACAAGTTATTTTTACATATATTTAAGCTAGTCCTGAAATATAGCATTAAATAAACTTTTGTTAATTTATGGACAACTTGAAATTTTATTACCGTATTTGTCCTAATGTTTTACCATTTTACTGTGAATCAAGATCAGTAGTTAACTGATATGAAAATAAACTTTTGTTGTAAACTGTGAGTGTTGCCTCATTTTAACACATTAATTACATATTTATGATCAACACATTATATTTCCGAAACTGTAAGTATATGTGGAAGCCTGTAGGTGGTGCTTGTTTCACGAAAAATTTGAATAGAACCATGCATTAAAATATATTTACTGGTATATGATCTATAAAACATAAATGCAAATGTATCATAAGGTTACAATTCAAGAGTTGCCCCGTTAAACAATTAGATCTAGATTTAGGGCCTAATGGCCCGACATAACATAATAATTAGAACGTTCTATTCGTAATATGAGGGGAATAGATTCGAATCCCCATCACATCAAACATATTCGTCCTTTCAGCTGTGATGGCGTTATAATGTGACGAATAATCCCAATATTCTTTGGTAAAAGACTAGCCCAAGAGTTCGCGATGGGTGGTGAAACCCAGCTGTCTTCTCTATAGTCTTAAACTTAAATTAGAGACGACTATCGTGAATAGCTCTCGTGTAGCTGTGGGCGAAATTTCCCCAATCAAACAATAACATTAATATATCTAGTTAGCGTTACTTAACAATTTAACAAATAAGTAGTTTCTCTTAAAGTATAGAATAATATCTACCCACATTAAATATTTCTAACCAAGTAAATGTGGTTATATAGAACTCATGTGTGTCCAGTTTAACAGTTTTTGTACCAGTTCTTTAACTTCGACTGACCATGTGCGTCCAGTCTGTTACAAGGCTTCTAAACTTTGTGTGCTTTCAAAATTAAACACTGAGAATTAGGAAACTGAAAATATCTGGGTGTTACGTGTCTGGTATATTTATAACTGTTTCTATGTAAAAAAGACTGATGAAACAGCAGCTAAATCTGTGGACAGAGCTGACATTTATCCTGTACTAAGAGTTCATTTAAATCTTCAGTGAAGGCAGTGAACAAAATGTTTTCCTGCTTACAAGAAACATTACAGAATTCCTTTTGCTCAAAAAAAAAGAAAGAAAGTAACTTCCTGGGGTTTAAACCAATCATTACATCTGCCATTGAAGATGATGAAGGTTACGTGTTTATCCCAGTGTGTTAATTATGTGTGTATGTGGGTTCGTCAGCAGGATTTGTCATGATCGGCTAAATGGATATGGACGAATATTGGTATACTTTTGGACTATGATCTAACTTCGAAGTGATTGGTTTTTGGAGGGTAAAGGTTACAGCCATATCAGTTAACATGGGGATAGATTTTTTGTACCATTTTTGCTTTATAACTCAGTTCAAGGTGATCAAATTCTGATGAAATATGGAGTTTGTATGTAGAATATTATTCCTCATTGTTTTGCCACACTGGTTTGAGTCTTTTGATAACCACGGACATACGAAGACATTTTCGTATTTTATGAGGGTCGAATTTGATTAGTGTGGCAAACTATCTTTCCCAAATTCTCTACAGATGTCGTTACTTGTAACCGGCAAAACTCTAGAATTATGAAGCTTTTAAAATACGAAAATCTGCTAAATCGACTGCTGTTGGCAACTGGGGTTGAAAGGTATACTTCAGTCATCGAAAAATATGTGAAAATCCAAAAGAGTTGACGCCGTTATTGTTACCCCACTTACAAGTCAAATTAAAAAGTTTGGAAAACGAAGTGAAGAGTTTGGTAAGTAAGGAACCCACACTACACAGAAGATTTTTACTGAAAATGGAAAAATATAATATTGTTAAAACTGTAATATAGAACTGTTTGGTTTGTTGTGAAATTCGCGCAAACTAACAAGTGGGCTATCTTTGCTGGCTGTCCCTAATGTAGTAGTGGAATACTAGAGAGAAGGAAGCTCTTGGGCTCTCTTTTAACAGTGAATAATGGAATTGACCATCACATTATATCACCTCAATAACTGAAAGGGTGAGCATGTTCGGTATACGAGGATTCGAACCTGCAACCTTCAAATTGCGAATCAAACGCCCTAACATGCTGAGCCATGTGTTGAACTAAAATACAAGAATGGTACTGAGATTGGAAGCGTTGTGGTGAAGCACATGAGATGAAAAATAATATACATATAAATATTATTTGTAATATAAGAATTCTTACGTACAACCAAAGTAAAAAGACACTTCATAAATATATCTTAAAGTGACAACAGCTTTAGGGATAGAATCCGAACACATGTCATTACCTAGGCTACAGAGGAACCATTAAATCAGACAAGTAAATGTTCAACAATTAGTTTTAGGATATGCTGGAAGGACTTGAGGGTGTATGAAGAAACTAACAATAGTTGCTTGACAGAAATAGATAATATAATTAAAGCAAGAATCTTTGGGTTCATTAAGATCAACTGCTTTCTGTAAGTAACCAGACCTTCTAATACAGTGCTGGAAAACAATATTTTATGGAAACAAGTGTAGGTGTTAAAATAGGTATATTTATTTGAATAAAAATAGTACTATATCAACTGTATTTTGGTTATAAACAGTGAAAAGAATATACTGTTTTGATAAGATAGCTTACATTCACTCACAGAATAGCTTTTCCTGACTAGTATTGCTCTCTATCAACACAAATGTTTAACATATGCCATTATCCTTTAATATCCTCCTTCTGCATATTCATATTCAAATGATCATGGAGCAGCTTTTAACAAATGGAAGCTTAACATAACTCCTATTGTAACCAACACTCTTTCAACATGTTCTTAATTGGAAGTAGTGCTGCACATAGATGCTGTTTTTTGCTCATAGATTTGTCTATATTTTCAGTTATTCTTACGACTTCATTTTTCATTACTCTTTGTTCAAGTTTTGCATTTTGGTATTTTACCAGTATTTCAAAAATGTGTGACTTTTCAGGGATATTTTTGTTTTTATATTATGGATTTCACTCTGTGGGAAGTGGAGTCTGACCTGTATACTTTATTTTTGGAAATCACTCTCCATCCTGTGACTATACTAGTTGTCAGTTACATTGTAGTCTTTCCTACTGCGGACCTGATTTAGAATTCCAGATGCCTCGAAGTTTTTGTTGATATACCCTATCAATGTGGTAGCTCTGCTTTTTAATATAGAATTTTAAGGCCGCTTGTTATACTGTTTCCAGTTACTTGGTCCTCTTGAGTTTCCAATGCTTATTTTTTCAAGCTTTATTATAGTGGAGTATGAGAGCTCTTACCAGTTCCTAAGTGCTGGGGTGTTGTATCATGGAGGCCTGTCCTCCTGCGATGAATCACACCATTTATTTGAGAGTAGAGGGGTGGCATTATGCATGTTTTGATGGCATGTGGAACTTCCTAGTACTGACCTGATGTACAGTTTAAGATTGCATCTGCTTTTAATTGTTGCACTGTGCTTTAATTTTTCTATATATCTATTTTTTTTCTGTATCTTGATGTCTTTCCTACTTTGGAACTGATGATCAATCCCAGATGCCACCAGGTTTAATTGAAGCATTCCACCATGTCATGTATATCAAACATCTATAATTGCCTTTTGCCTCTCAGACTGAGATGTTTCTCATAACTATTGTTGGATCTAGGGTTGGAAATGACATAGCTAAGTAAATTCTTGTGTGCTGGCTTGTTTTCTTCCTCCTACCGTAGAGTGAATGATGAATGACAGCAGCCAACAGGTTTTGGATTGGAGATGCACCTTACCTTTGTGGTTCCTTTTCATACCATTGGCTGGATGTCAGTTCTTGGCAGATCTTGTGTATTTTGTAGCTGGATACTGCATATTTTCTCACTTGTTTACAACCAGTTATCTTCCTTGTAATGCAGACCAAAAGTGCAACGCTTGTTTCTATCAGGTTTATGCCATCTAGCCTGAGTTTTCCACCTTCATGCAATCTGCTGGGTGCCAGTTTTAAATAAACCTGGTGTTGTTTGAGTTGGATATCATGTAAGTGATGATGGATTCTCATGTGGAAGCTCAACTTCTTTACCAATTCCCATTTCAAGGAGAAAAGGTAGGCATTCCTCTTCCTACTGCAAATCTGATGTAGCATTCCAGATACTGTCTGGTGTTGCTTGAGATTGAACTACCACTATGGTTTACTGCATCATAGCCACTCAACACCCAGGAGTCCCATTCATTGATTATACATGTTCTGGGATTCCTTCATGTTTCAAACTTTTAAGTTCACAGTAGTGTAATTAAAGACTGAAGAGTATACCTGAATCAGGTGTGGTGTGATCTCCCACTGGGGTGCATTGTTTTTGCTTCGCATTTCATGCCTTCTGGTCTTTTTGAGCACTTTTGTTAGAGGTATTTTGTTTCTGTATCAGACTTTCACCAGTTTAGTGTGGGATTTTAGCTATTTTGTGTCAGGACATAAGATATCATATGGGAATCTAGGATTTCCTATCCTGCCTCCTCACTTCCAATAATATATGGTGTAGGTCTTCTGATCGATATTGAAGTGATTAATGAGTGCAGATTCAGAGAGCTGCTGCATGATCATGTACATTCAGCATGCATAAGCTGGAGATACAGGGCTAGTGATATGTCTTAAAACTTTGAGCCAGTAGAGAGCACTACTAGTCTGGGAAAGACAGTTTGTGTGAGGAGGTATCTATCAAAAATACATTTTCAGTGTAGGAAAATACTAAAATAAATTGTCACTTTAACAAGATAAAATACATTATGAAAATAACTGAAGAGATGAATATCCATAATTCTGTTAGCTTGGTACTATAAAAATTAATCACAACAAACATTTATACATCTTCATTTGTATAGTTGGGAAAATTGTCTTTTCATAAAATTTGCTTCCAGTATATTAAAATATTGATCTTGCTTGGCTTTAGTTTTATGTATATTGTAATCTATTTTACACAGCATGGTCTTATGATTTTTCTGAAGACCATGTTGTGAGTGATACTTTTCACATAAACCATTGAAGTTGCTCATAAATGATGCTGATCATGTCACTACAACTTAATAGACTGAGAGAAATTCAATCTTTTAAGAATTTAATATAAGCTCTTGTGCAAATATTATTTTGTGTATTGATATATGTACTCTTATGTGTTTTGTATTTAAATTATTAAAAATTATTGCCTTTACAACTTATCTGGAGCTTATTTTCATTTGATGTGTACTCTTTGTGAGAAACTATCTAGTACATATTTTTTACTGAATTACTTCAGCAGTTGTGTTATCATGCATTGTGTTTTGATGACTAGAAACATAGCAGTTCAAATATACATTACAAGGAACTTGTTACAAGTCATTAGAAAAATAGAGAATTTTTTTCATTTTGTTTATCTGGACATTACTCAATTTTTTTATAATTATGTCAAAAGATCCAGTAGTATGTAGAAATTACCATAATTAGCTGCATATATAATATTATAGAAGTGTAATTTCTTTATAGACTTGTAGGATATGCCCAACTTTATAACTAGGAAGATCGTTTTTCATCAAGACTTTTCAAATTTTACTCATAGTTTATTTTAATCAAGTTCTGAAACTTCAAAGGTAAGTTTATAGTGTAGGTTGAATTATTTTCTGCACAACTAACTTTCATAGATACTGTTGGAGTGCAAACAGATTGCATAACATTTAAATTACAATTACAGAAGGGCTGAAGTTGCATATTAAACATCTACACTGTACATGATTGTTGTTGATGATGTTCTATATTTAATTATATTGACTGAATACACACTTCAGTTCATTACATTTTCATTCAGATTGTTGTAGCACAAAGTGCAATGTTATGTACTTACAGTATTTCTATATCACCATTAACTTGTTTATGCTAGTTATAAGACAAGTGTAAGTGATCTGGGAATGAGGGATTTTGTATCAATTATCAGGGAATATGCAAATTTATTGTTCATATTTTATGTTGAAAGAAGAAGACTTTGAGTTGTTATGGCAATATAAAAATGTAAATATTTATAAATAAGTACTTCAAACTAATTTTATTGTTGTTAATTTTTATAATTTTTGTTTTCTAAGAGTTACATTAAGAAAGTTGTAACCTCTTAATCTGTGCTAATGTGAACTTACCTCATAGTTTTAAGTTTGGCTGGAAAGCTCAGTGTTAAATTAATTGAGATTCCAGAGGTGATAGTGTCAGAGTGCACAGAATATTTTTCCTTTCCTCATTTGGTGACTACTGACAGAAACCTCTGTTCTACAGTCACCATCAAAGTCAATTCCTGTACTTATGTTTCTAAGTTTACATTCCTACACTGTCAAATTCTTAGAGCAAATGTCACATGTTTTTGTCCAGAACACATTAGAGCGATTCGCTGTCCCTCTCAAGTCAGACAAGAAATTCTGGAGACATCTTGATTGAAACATTTATGCCATACCATAGCAAACATCTTGTGAAGTCAAAATTCCTATTCAGGTTATCCCTCATGCTATTTTGAACTCTACATGAGAAGTTATTGTTGAGAGAGCTGTTAAAAACATTTTAGAGTTGGAGATACTCACTGGTTTCTCTAGCAAAGGAATTTCTACTTCATGATACATCTCCACTTTTGAGGACAGAATTATGTAACTGACCAGTGTTCTAATATTGACATTTACATCACCACATCATCATGCTTCTATCATGAGAGGATATTTCTACCACTAGAAAATATAGTCATATGTTCCTAACCTTCTCAGATGTTTCCAGTGTCAAAGGTGTGAACATACAAAGTTATAATCTTGTCATAATTCTTTGTTGTGTGCCTGTTGTGGTTGCAAAGACCTTGATACATACAGTTGTCAACTTGACCCTCACTGCATCGTGGTGTTTCTTATCCCTCTCTTCCATTCTTGCCTTATGTAGGTTAAAGAGGTACAACATTTTTGTATTTTAAACAACATTACTTAACCAGATGCAGAACAGTTATTCATTCACACTCTTTGTCACTTGAATCTGCTTTTACTGACAGAGATATGCATAAATAACTCCAGGTTACAAGGAAGTCAAGAGATCTCCTACTATAAAAAAGCAGCCCCCCGCTAGTACAGCGGTATGTCTCCGGATTTACAACGCTAAAATCAGGGGTTCGATTCCCCTCGGTGGGCTGAGTAGATAGCCCTTTGTGGCTTTGCTATAAGAAAAACAAACAATAAAAAAGCAATGTGGTTGCAAACAGAAGAGTTCTTCACCCAATACTCCTCCATCTAATTAAAAATGGATGATTTCATACAGTGAAACTTACAAGGTTTTTGTTCTAATTTAGATGGAATTTAGGCTTTGAGTGATTCCTGTCACCCTAAGTCTCTTTCTTTACAGGAAACATTCCTAAAACCTGCTGATACTGTCACCTTTTGGCAGTTTTCTTTATGTTGAAATAACAGGTTGTGTGATGGATAAGTTCTTAGAGGGATGGCATTGCTGGTTGACCAACAAGAACCCACCTTGTATGTGCCACTCAGTATACACTTGGAGACTGTAGCTATCAATATCTTCTTGTGTTGTACCATCACTGGTTGTTTTCTCTACTCATATCATGGAGGAACTTAAAACCAGTCAACTTTGATGCTGTTATAGAACTGTGGCTACCTTTCTTTTTTGTCTTGAGAGACTTAACACAGTCTTCTTTGGGGTGGTGCTGATATTGATGGTAGGAGTTGTTCCACTTAGCATAAATTCTTAGATCATAACTTGTCTCTTAATCAGTGGTGGTTCTTTTATCTGTTTTCATGCATCTAGTCAGTCTTTTACTGCTAATGAACTATCTGTCTGTTCCCTTTCATTTTTTTCTGTTTCTCTTTTTTTTCTTGGAAGGTTTACAGTGACACTGGACAGTGATAATATTCCTGTCATTTTGAGAGAGACTGGGTGTGGTCAGTGTCATCCAACCTGAGTGCCACTATGTAAAATGGCCCAAAACTGGTCCTGCTGTTTTTAATCTTCCAGCTATTAATGATTAGGTGGAGACGACAGCTAATTGTATCATTTTAGCAGCTGTTTGTTACACACTCATAACCTCAATTTGTTTTCCATGGTGGTTTCCTGCCTGCTAGCAGACATGAAAGACTCTGAAACAGGCCTGGAATATCTTTTGTGGGAACTCCACTCTTTTTAATTGCATTGGTGTTTAGTGGGTCCATGCTCATGCTTCGCAGGTCCAAAATCAAAGACCAAAAAGAATCTTATACTGAGGGCTGTATCTTGAGTATCATGCTTTTCTATGTGAAAATCAGTGCTATTACAATTAGTTGTGGCTGTTATTAGATGACGGTGCTGTCGGCTTGTCCCTCTGAGGCTAATTATTATCATGACCTGTGACTTTTCATTGTGCCATTTGAAGAAGGTGGATAATCTTTATTAGAAGTAACACACTTTCTTTGCTGAGCATTTTCTGAAGCATTTTTCTACTCCTGTTTGTACAGATGGTTTGAACTGTAGTTACTCTGTGTGCTATCTTATACTTTGTTGTGGCCTCGTGGTTGTGCATAAAATTTAGTGTTTTGACACCTTATTTTCTAGCATATATACTTTAAATTTTGCTAAGGAATGCTTTAAACTTGATATTAATGGTTCCATTTTTCATTCAACATTTGTTTTTAATAATTAAAACATAAACAGAAATGTTTAATGAACATGTGTAACACTACCATGTCCAATTTGGATAATTGTACTGAAAGTCATTTCTTGACCACTGATCATTCATTGCCTTAAACCTTATTACTATTTGTATATTTAATGTAGCATTTGTATTAGTTGTAAAACTTTTTATTTCTCTGTTTATTTTGGAAGATGTACAGTTTACTTAATTGGATGCTTAGTATACACATGTGTTTACATGTATATTTTCTCAAACTTTTCTTGAACAAAGATCAATAGTTGTTTCATTGTGGTTCATTATGTGATAGATGATGCTTTACTGCATTAACTACCTGATTCACAGATAAAATAAAATCAGTGTGTTAATGATTTATTCCTGAATTACTGTGTGTTTTATTAGTTGTCAGCATTTATAAAGGCTTTTATTCTTTCCACCAATCTACAGTTCCATTTTAAATAACAGTGACACAAAGTAATTACACTTTATTATACAACAAACTGTTAAATTACTGTCATACATTAGATTGGTCAGTGGGTTCAGTGTTTAGTAACTCAAATGGTACAAAGGTGTCAGAGAACACATGTATTGAATTTAATAGTTATAATGACATCAGTTACTGGAACAACTGGTTGTAAAAGACAGAAGTTATTTTCTGTTAATATTGTTATTCAGTATCATCACTTAACTGTCTTTGTATTTCTTGTAAGAAACAACAAACAAACATAAAACGTGACCTGAATTACCAAAAAGGTATGTCAAAATTTTGTGACACTTTTTACTGTAAAGACTAGGTGATATTCTGTTCCACTAAAGAGAACACTTCATTAGTTTTTGGAATTTTTTATCTGAAATAAGCTTGTGAAGTATGCTTAAATTTGTATGTAGTTCATATCCAAAATATATATTCATCAGAGGTTAGTAAAGTTTGGTCTAATTAAAGAAAGTAAATATTATATATTTTTTTAATGTATGTGTTTTTGTAAGCTTTCTATCCATCAAACTGCAAACAAGAATGGAAATTTTATGAAGCTAAATTACAATTTTGAATCTTTTTCTTTTGATAATGTCTAATATGAATTGTTTGTTTCTTTCTGTAATGTGAGCAGATTTGATGCTACTGATTTGATTTCAAAAGGTTTGAAACCAAACCTGATATAGATCCCTTACAAGGTTTAACAGAGGCTGAGGAAATAGTAGAAGAACAATGTGAGGAAAAAAGATGTATGTAGAACTGTAGAAAGATGTTTAGGATGATGAAATGTGTGAGGACAGGTTGTGTTGATGTGTGCTTCTGGGGTTTCACATGTAATAACTTATTTTTTTATTTATTCTAATTGAATTTTTATTATAAATAACTTTATATTAACAATATTGTAGTCCTCCAATGGTAAGTTTCTTGAAATCTACAATGTAATGTTCTCTACGGTAGTTATTTTATAAATTTTAAAGAGATGTTTAATTAGCACTTGAAAGAAACATACATTGCAAATAAACTAAAGCACCTTCAAACAAATATTTATCTTATCATGAAATGGAAAGAAGAAGTCTCACCCTGTGTTCAAAACATCAGATAATTGGAAAACCATTACACAAGTAAACAAAATCATCATTCATTAATATTCAGATTTTTTTTAACTTAAAGAACAAAAACATTTAAGTTATGTAGCTAACAATGGTTTTCAAGTAATATTAACACCTTTTGTGTTTAATGAAAGGAGTGTTAAAAAAGAATCTATACATATATATATATATCATTGTAAAATAAATAATGGTGTGTGTAACTACTTCTTATTGACAAGTTAGTATTCTTATGTTAGCTTCTCTTGAACTATGTTGAGTCAAACATGTTTCTGACAATTCAACAGGAACTGATATAGAAATACATTACGTTTAATCCTGTTAAAAGGTGGTTAACGTCAATTGATGTGTTAAACAGTTTTTACCCAGTTTAAATATTTTTTCATGTTGTACAATCTTAAGAAGATAAACAGCCACTACCAAGTTAAGCATTAGTTTTTTTAATAAATATGAGTCATACTAAACAGCTAGTACAAAATGTAAACATCAGTTCTTGTTTAACAAACTTTACACATACAATTAATTGGTACTACTTCTGAGCAACAGTTCCTGTTAAACAAAAATGACACATGCTAATCAGCTGTTATCAAACTTGAATAGCAGTTATTATTGAACAAACTTTATGTATATTAAACAGCTGTTTCTATAAAACAATTTTGGGACTTGTTAATGACTTTATTCCTTGTTTTTCCTGTTTATTCTTTATTCAGTACTCTAAAGAAAACTAAAATGTAAACATAGGGATTTTGTAAGGTTAGTTAAGATTAGATTAGGTGAAATAAATAATAATAATAATGTAATAAAAATGTTTTACAAGACGAGAATGCAAGCAACTATGTAGTAGTTCATGGGTAGTGTAATTCAATAGCATAATGAGAGCTACGTGCATATTGAGTGATGCAACTTATAATGGCATGAATAGTAGTTACAGTTCAAAGGGTTGTCAAATGGGGAGAAAAGTAAAGTTTAATTGTAAATGGATGTATACTGTTATGAGTATGGTGTTATGTATAAAGCGTTTGGAATGCCATGTCGTGTTGTGTTTGGATTTCCATATCTATTATTTATATTTCCATATTTATATTATTGTTTCGAAGTCCAAAACAATAAAATATGTTGTTATTCATTTAAAATAACATTTAGAAATTTCTAGAATTAGGTAGATCAATCATATGTTTATAAATAGAATGTATGTCGGCCTGGTGTCTAGACGACGAGTCTCGTGCAAAAACAGACATGCGCAGATTACTCTGGAGTTCTGTGGAAGTTACGCGATTGTTCGAGGACACAGTAACCCTACTAGTATAAAAACAGACGGTGACGCGAGGAGAAAAAAGAAGTCATAGAATCAGTCAGTCATTAGTCTTTATTCAATTCAAGAGGTTGTCTTCGTTTGAGAAAGTTTAAACGTTTGCTGTGTGTTTATTCAACTTGGATTTGTGACTAGAGCTAGATCTATAGAAGCTGTGATTTTATTTCGTCAATCTTTACGATTCATTCGAATTACTGATTATACTGAAGGTTAACACGTACAGAACTGTTTAGGGGAGACCAGAAAAGTTGGAAAACGACAAATCTGAGACATTCATAAAAAACATCGTAGAAAGAACTTCGTCAAATTTATTGGAGTGTGAATTGTTTCTGGACTTCTCCATTCAAACTTCGGAATTTCTTCGTGGGACCAAATTCACACCCTAGACTGGAATTTTGGATTTCTGCTCTGGACTTTTGGACTTTCATTCTGAATCATTATATTGGACACAGGCCAGTACCATTTTGTATTTGTAATTAATTTTGAAGGTTGAAACTGAATATCTGTCATTGTTATCATGTAATTTATTTTATATCTGTCACATATATAATAGTTTATTGTTATAAATTATATAAGCTGTTATCTGTGTCTTTCTGTTTCGTTCAGTCCACATAAAAAACATAAAAAACGTAACAATAGTTTCATATTACAATTTGAAATCATTCTTGAAAGAAATCATCTCTAGAAGCAGAGACAAAACCATCTGCAGCTGTAATTAATGAGAACAGAGGCACCTATTTTACTCCAACATCATGAAAAGATCCCATGTAAGATGGACCTGTTCCAACCAATTAGTTTATTATTTTATCTATCAATACCAATCTGGGAAAAGCTGATGATTTTGATATTATGGGTATCACTGAGTCTCGGTTACGTTTGAACAATTTTGATGAAGGAAATTTGTTTGAAACACCAATCTACAGATTATTTACTAAATATAGAATATTGAAAAAAGTGGAAGTAGTAGCTTTATGTGTGAGGAGTGAACTACATTCTGTTGGGTTAGAATATATTAAAGATAACAGCAATAAGGTTGAGTTAGCTTGGGTTAGTGTCAATGGATATCAATGAAAAGATGTTGTTGTGGGATATTTTAATTTTAGGGGTATCAATTGGGATAATTTTGCATCTGACAGTGAGAGGGATAGGCTTTTGGAAATTGTTCATAGTTCTTTTGTACACCAATAATACACCTAGAATAAAGGAATCTACATTAGATTTAATATTAATTTCTAAAGTCAATAGGATAGAGTTGTGGTTGGTAAACTTTTAAGTACATGCAGATATGGAACTATTAGGTTTTGTATTTTATTACATGTAAAACTGAACACGAATTATATCCCAATTCCAAATTTTGGTAAAGATAATTTTGATGGAATGAAACATGATCTAGTTCTGTAGATTTGGTTAAAGAGCTGGCAGGTGATCTTGAACAGATGTGGTAAGAACTTAAGGTAAATAATTGATATGTATACATGACATGCGTATTCTATACATAAAATATGGGATAGTTCCGGAATGGTTTAGTGAAGTTTAGGTAATCATATTTGGGATAAACAGAATAAAGATAATAAATTTAAAATTAATGGACAAACTAGAACACTTAATGTGTGAGAAAGATATTGATGTAAAATACATCATTTGAAGTTCTGAAACTGGAAGACTAAAATTGGGAAACATGAAAATTGATAAATCCCTGGACCAGACAACTTTTATCCTAGAGTTTTAAAGGAACTTAAAGATTATATTTATGAACCACCAGCTAATACTGTTTATTAGTCATTGAGTACTTATTTTGGCAGATTGCATGAATTGATAGACGCGCGCAGGTGCTAATTTCTAATTTTCGTACATGTGTGCATAAACTGGTAGATGCAAGTTCAGGTGTTTATTTTGGTAAGCGCACAGAGATGCTTATTTTCATACATCTTCGCGATCAGGCGCTTTTTGGGAAGATGCGCACGCTGGTGCTTATTTTTTCATGAGCGCGAATTTAGTAAAATTGTAGATGTGCTCGCAGGTGATTGACTTGGTACAATGGTGTTCACATATCTCAGTAAATAATATGGATTCATTGTTTTAGCTTTCATTAAAATTACTTTTAGCTTCTAATTATTTTTGATATGTACAGGCTAGCAAAGATGTTAATCAAACAACGGAGTTTGTTTGCAATGAACAGAATCAAAAAGGACTGAGATCATGAAAATTGGTGGTTAAGGAGATGTCAAAAGTTCCTTCAAATATTAGGTATGACGTATGAAAGTATTGTCGTCTTCGGAGTAGCTGCATACAGTTAATCACAAATCACACTGAGATATTCGTTCTAAAGGAACGAAAAGTTCATCCTGTGTCAGGAAAATATGCCTCAAATCGTGAATCCACCACCTTAGACTTGAATATTTGGGACACATAAGAGGGGCGATTTATTCTCGTGGATCTTTCTTAATCTGTCTTCTTCTACCAATGTAAATAAACAAAAAATGTGGTCCACACTTTTCGATAATGGGTGTGTTGTAAGAGTAAGGTCAAATTTCATTCTTTAGTCAAACAATAGTAAACTACAATTGGCAGTGAATACTGTTGATTAACTGCTGTCATTATAGTATTTCCGTTCAAAGTTAAGGAATTCATGGAACACACATTTCTTGAACCGTTTTGTTAGAATATTCAAAAGAAAGGAAATCAACAATAAATCAGATTAAGTCAACATATTTCCTTGAGTGTTTGGATTGCTTGCTTTTGGCTTGATCTGACGAAAGGATATTGAAGTATATATTGGCATTAAAAACTTGATTCAACTGTCCGAGTGGTTTTTAGAACAATATTATTGTAACTTTATTTCTGACAAAAGTTGTATTTCGTGTAACTTCCTGAGAATTGGTATGCCAGAAGATTCATATACACATGAAGCATGAAGGAATATTAATTGTAGTTTGTTTATAATTAGAAAACAACAGACCAGATAACGAAATTTTTTTATATAAAGTAAGAAAATGTTAACCCTAGTTGCAACATAAATTCATGTGTTCTTTTATTTTGATATTGCATTAGAACTCCTGTATAAGACACCAACATTGTTAATGAAACTGAAATCGGTTGCATGAATTATTCGACGCTGAATAGAATTACATACCTCACCGTTAAAATGCGGATTGAAAAACGTTTGATTTATAAAATTCATATTAACCCGTTACTTTGTTGTATACAACTATTTCACATTGCTTATTAATATACTGCAGACAATAAATTATTATTTGTTTTCTTAAAATCAGAAACACGCTCATCTATGTTACGTTGCAGGAGAAAAACTTCATTCACAAACAATCGAAGAATCAGAATATCTTGTTGCAAAATCAGCAGTTACTAAAACATGTAGCAGATTAATCCTTGTATATCTATATCTGTTGAATGAAAGAAGAAATCACTGTCTCTATTCCAACCATTCACACATGAAAATAGTAAAGAAAACAAAATCTGAAACAAGCATGCGCGCACATGTACCAAAATCAACACTTGCGCGCACATGTACCAATTTTCGGACCTGGTCGCGCATCTACAAAAATAAGGACTTGTGCGTGCTTGTACTATTTATCGGACTTGTGTGCGCATGTAACAATTTATGCCCCCAGCGCGCACATGTACGAAAATCATCACTTGCGCGTGCAAATACCAATTTACGCACCTGCGCGCTTCTATGACAATCAACACTTGCACGAGCATGTACCAATTCACCCAGTTGGGTTCAGACGTTCGACTCGTGATCTGTGGGTCGCGGGTTCGAATTCTCGTCACACCAAACATGCTCGCTCTTTCAGCCATGGGGCGTTATAATGTTACGATCAACCCCTCTATTCTTTGGTAAATAAGTAGCCCAAGAGTTGGCGGTGAGTAGTGATGACTAGTGCTTTCCTTCTAGTCTAACATTGCTAAATTAGGGACGGCTAGAGCAGATAGCCCTGGTGTACCTTTGCGTGAAATTTAATGTGTGTGTTTTCTTATAGCAAAGCCACGTTGGGCTATCAGTTGAGCCCACCGAGGAGAACTGAACCCCCGATTTTGCACTGTAAATCCGAAGACATACCGCTGTACTAGCGGGGGGCACGTGAAATTTAAAAAAAAATCAAACTTAAACAATAACAGGAAAGGAAGTAAAACTAACAATAAAATCTACAAAAGACAAGACACCAGGAGAGGATGACATACAAGCCATTCTCCTCTTTAAAAAGGCGTTCAGGGACTGTGTGAACATAAAACAGCAATTTTTAACTTATCACTCAGTTCTGAATACATCCTGGTTTTTGGAAGCAAGTAATAATCTTTCTATTTCATAAAAAAGGAAAACCAGCAAGTAAACCAAACAATTACGCTCCGATAAGCCTGGCCAGCTGTGTAGGAAAAATTCTCAAAAGAATTATTAGTAATAGACTCTCAAATTGTTTATAAGTAACTTGAAAATTACCAGAATTAAAAATGAATTTAGAAAATAAAGAGACAGACCATAGATCACCCGGCTATCTAACTTCCTGGAAGATAGTTGATTGAGTGATTTAGTGTTTTATGGCACAAAGCAGCTAGGCTATCTGCGCCAAACGTCCGGTAAAAAAGTAAAAATAAAGTAAATGTAGTAAAATACATAAAAGGAAAAGAAGGTAAAACAAAACATCATTGAAAAACAGAAAAAGCATAAAACCAATGTTGACACTTAGTTCACAATGGTAAGAGAGAAGCAGAGTAAAAGAAATTGTAAAGTTCTTACTTTAGCAAAATGGTAATGATCATAACCCGCCAAGAAGATTAACAGGTAAGTTTAAGAACCACCGTCAGTCACCTGAAGTTGGCCTTTCCAGTCCTGGTTCCGGGTTATGTGTCATTATGGCCAGTACCAAAGGGTAAAGTTTGAAAGACATGCAGAAAAATTGGAATAACAACTCGCCAAGACGACAAACGGCTATTTCAAAAGGATAGTTCAAACAGCAGCGTTAGTCATCTGAAGTTGGCCTTTCCAGTCCTGGTGTCAAGTTATTTAATGTTCTGGCCATTTTCCAATGTCAAATTGAACGAGAGAGAATGAAACTGTGAAAAGGGAACCACAATTAAAAAGGTGTAATGAATAAATATCGAACCCTTAAATGAGATTAAAAAGATTAATGGCCATTAAAAAACGAAAAACTTTATCAAGGTGGACAGAGTCACTATCACCAATAACTTTGTCCAATGTAACGGATAAACACTGGGAAAAAACATGGTTAAAATAGTGCCGTCGTTGAGAATCTTAACCATGGCAAGAAAGTAAAATGTGGCTGATAGTAATTTGAGTGTCACACAAACTACACTCTGGTGCATCAGTTCCAGATAAAAGAAAACGATGAGTTAAAAACTGTGACCAATGCGTAGTCTAGTTAGAACAACTTCCTCCTTCCGAACCTTACGGAAGCCGGATGGCCTAAGCCCAATATGGAGTTTTATTTGAAAAAGCTTGTTGTCGTGTTGCTCACTCCAAGTGGATTGCCGGGTGGCACGGAGCCGAGCCTTGAATAAAGGACCATAGTCCATGCACGGAATAGGCACAGTGGTGATAGTGCCGGAGCAAATAGATTTAGCTGCCGTGTCTGCAAGCTCGTTCCCGTGAATTACCTACATGGCCTGGTATCCAGAAAAACTGGATTGAAGTACACGTTAATGAGAAATGGGCCAGTCGGTTTTGAATATCAACGAGAAAAGGGTGTGAGCTAACGTGTAGCGATTCCAGGGCCAGTAGAGAACTAAGCAAGTCAGTATAAATAGTGCAGTTGGAGTACTGCTCAGCTGCAATATGATCCAGGGCAAGAGATATGGCATATAGTTCAGCAGTGAACACAGAAGCTGTAGAGGGGATTCTGCGCATAACCACCGAACCGCAGCAAACCATAGCAGAGCTCACTGAATTACTCGATTTGAAACCATCTGTTTTAATGGGAACGGAATGATTGTTTGAAAGATGCTCATTTAATAAAAGACGGGACTTCCAATCTGGAGTATCTGGCTTTTTCAGATGACTGAGAGAAAGGTCACATTTGGGGGCTGTAATAAGTCATGGTGGGATGGGCTAACGTGTGGAATCTGCAATGTTATCCAAGGTCAGACCCAATTCATCCAATTGGGCCTGGATGCGAAGGCCAAACGAATCAATGGCAGATCGTCTGTTCTGAAAAAGTATGACCCACTGAGGAAGAAAAGCACATCCCCAGGTGGGATGCTTTGGCAAAGAAAGAAGTTTCAAAGAATATAATAAAGACAGTTGCAAACGGCGAAGGTGCAGAGAAGGTTCACGAGATTCAACGTATAAGTTTTGAACTGGAGAAGTACGCAAAGCCCTTGGTGATGAATGGGGTCCAGCATCTTTAAGGCCAAAGGTCTGGCAGAGCCATAGACCATTGATCCATAGTCGAGTTTTGATCGAATAAGATCGATCTGTTTCCCAACTGATAGAAGAGAGAACACGGAGGATGTTCAGTGCTCTTGTGCATTTGACCCGTAGCTGCTTTAAGTGTGGTATAAAGGTCAGCTTACGGTCAAAGATAAGCTCCAAGAACTTTGTCTCCGGGACCACTGGCAGCAAAACTTAACCGATATGAAGTTCAGGATCAGAGTGAATACCTCGTTGGCGGCAAAAGTGCAATCAAACGGTTTTATAGAGAGAGAAATCAAAGCCGTTCGCCATAGTCCACTTCAGCCACTATTGAGGGCAGTTTGTAGTTGCCGCTCAATATATCTCATGTTCGACGACTGTCATGGGATGTAAAAGTCGTCGACATACAACCCATTCGCAACAGTGAGAGGGAGTTGTTCAGTGATGGCATTTATCTTTATACTGAAGAGTGTGACACTCAATACACAGCCTTGAGGGACTCCAAGTTCCTATACAAAAGAACGGAAAAGTGTCAAACCCACACGAACTTGGAATCTCCTGTTCATTAAATTTTTTTTAATAAACATGGGTAGATGGCCACGTAACCCATATGTATGGAGGTCTCACAAAACGCCATACCTCCATGTTGTGTCGTAAGCCCTCTCTATGTCAAAGAATATTGATACAAGATGTTGGCGGTTGAGAAAGGCTTCTCTGATAGATGTTTCAAGACGAATTAGGTGGTCTGTGTTAGAGTGCTGTCGACGGAACCCATACTGGGTGGGCGAGAGGAGATTGTTTGATTCGAGGAACCAAACAAGACGAGCATTAACCATCCATTCTAAGGTCTTACAGAGACAGCTAGTCAAAGCAATTGGACGGTAGTTTGAAGGAATCTTGGGATCTTTCCCTGGCTTAGAGAAAAGTAAAATAATAGCCTAGTGTCAGGCATCAGGAAAAAATTTTCCTGCCAGATCCGGTTGAAGACAATTAGAAGGACATCAAGAGAAGCAGGAGATAGATGGTGCAACATGTCATAGTGTACATCATCAGGTCCAACAGATGTACTGGCAAACCGATGAAGGGCCATTTTCATTTCCATCAGGGTAAAGGGCCAATTATAGTCAAAGAGACAGTCAGTTCGAAAGAAAAGATGTGAACGCTCTGCTCGAGTCTTGATGTCCAAGAAGGTGGAGGAACAAGCAGGAGTGCTAGATACTCGGAAAAAGCTTTCACCTGGAGTACGAGCAATGCTCCGGACATCAGCCATTGTAGTGCCCACTGACCTTTCAAATCCTGTCCCGTGTGACCTTGGAACTGGTGGTAGAAGATATGCTAGTTGTGAACTTAATCCAAGATTCCTTCTAGCTTTGGCGTCTTATCCACCCAGCATGTGCATAAGCCTGTTGGAACGCGACGCGGTTCGAAAGAGTGGGATATCTACGAAAAGTATCCCAGGCCCGTTTTTGAGTCTTCCGTGCTAAGTGGCAAGCAGGATTCCAGCACGGACGAGGATATCGTGGAAAACGTGTCGAAGTTTTAGAAATACACTGAGTAGCTGCTTGTACAATACAGTCAGTTACCGCTGCCACACAGTCGTCAACTGATGGCTGATGTACAATGGCAGGATAAAGTTCTGCGAGAGCATTGAAAGTGGACCAGTCTGCCTGATTCAGCTTTCACCGGAATACGCGGGTAGGGTGGCATCGACCACGGCTAGTCTCTCTCAAAAGTACAGGAAAATGATCACTGCCTAGTGGATTACTGTCAACCCTCCATGAAAATAGGATAATAATGAAGGGGAGCAAACCAAGAGATCAATAGCGGTAAAGGACTGACTATGTACATGAAAATAAGTGGAAGAACCAGTACTGAAAAGAGAAAGGTTGTGATCAGAGAGTATAGGCTCTACAGAGCGACCCCTCCCATCAGTAACAGCACTTCCCCAGAGGGCATGATGTCTATTAAAGTCCCCCAGGAGTAGAAAGGGAGACGGCAACTGTTCAACGAGAGCATCAAGGTCTGATTGATCATATGTCTCTCCAGGGGACAGATAGAGAGAACAAATAGTGGTGATATGACCCAAAGAAACACGGATGGCTGCGGCCTCCAAGGGTGTGTTGAGTGACAAAGACACGGTGGGCACATGCTGATCAACCAATAATGCTACCCCTCCACGTACTCGTCCATCACACAGCCTGTCATATCTGTACAAAGAAAACTGCCGAATGGTGACTGTATCAGCATGGTTTAGAAATGTTTCTTGTAAGGAAAGACATACAGGATAGAAGGAAGCAATCAGTGTTTTGATATCGTCCAGATTAAAACGTAAACCTCGACAGTTCCATTGTGTCAAGGTGGCCAATTTTTTTTTTACGTGTAGGTGAATTGGGTGGAGAACTCTTTTGTTTACGACCACATCTCTTTTCCTTACTGTCCTTAGTCAGAGGAGGTCTATCAACCTACATGGATCCTGTCCTAAGGCGATTGGGCAGGTCTTTGTTATTGGAAGGGGATTCCAGTGACTGAGGACGCGAACTAATGATTGTTTTGCCTCTTAAGGTGGGAGAAAAAGATGTATCAGAAGAAATACCTGTATTTGAAACTGAAGGATGTGGATCGTGAGATTTGTTGGAACGTATGAGAGGAACAGAGATTTATCAATCTTTTTAACCATGGAGGTCAAAAGGCTTTTCTTTTTTTTTGAAAACGATTATCTTGGAGGCACAGAGAGATCTGTCTGCACTCCCACTGTAGTTGTGGAATGAAGTGCAGCAGCATATGTCCGAGATGGAGTTGTGAACAGCAATTTCCGAGCCTCAGGATTACTAATGTTATGAGTCGTTTTCAAACGCTGCAACTCTTTTTCCTCCAACCATTTTGGGCAATAACAAAAGTAGGAAGGGTGAGAACCATTGCAGTTGATGCAATTTGGGTCCATGTCACATTCACAGGCATCGTGGTCCTTGCCACCACAACGAGCACATGTTAGGGAACTACGACATAATGTCTTTGAGTGGCCGAACCCAGAGAAGGTAACCAGACAGAACAGAACCTTTCCTGGGAGGTCCCCTCACCACGTACAGGAATTCATATCGAGGAGTCCTGGAAGATAGAAGTTGGGAAATAAATGTCAGGGGAACCTTATATATGTAAAAAACGGCTCGTTTGAGTTGAAAAAATATTTTACGAAGAGGAGCAAACAACGTTTCGACATTTTTTGGTCATCATTTGTGAACCTGACGATGCCGTTTTTACATATATTTCTCTTCCAGTAGATTTTCTCGACATCACTGATTATTATTTCATCAGGGGAACTTTCTCCTTTATTCCAGAGGTTGGTGTTTTCCAAGGAGGGGTAAATAGCCCTATTCTGTTCATCAATATGCCTTTAAAACACCGAAACTTAAAGTGTGCATCACAATTCGCGGACGATGTTGTGGTCTGGAAAAGTGCTCTCACCTCATCCGTAACAGCGACAAATCTACAATTGTTGTTAGATAATATAGAAGAATACTGTCAGAAATACTGTATTAAATCAAACTTACCAAAAATTAATTGGTAACATTCACAAACAAAACATAAAAGAGATCCTTCCAAATTATACACGAGCGAGGCGTAGGGCATGCGACTCATTATCCGAGGGTCGCGGGTTCACGCCCAAGTCGCGCTAAACATGCTCGCCCTCCCAGCTGTGGGGGTGTATAATGTGACGGTCAATCCAACTATTCGTTGGTAAAAGAGTAGCCCAAGAATTGGCGGTGGGTGGTGATGACTAGCTGCCTTCCCTCTAGTCTTACACTGCTAAATTAGGGACGGCTAGCACAGATAGCCCTCGAGTAGCTTTGAGCGAAATTCCAAAACAAACAAACAAACAATACACGAGCGAAACACTTCTCCAGACCACAACAAACCTGTTATATTTAACCTTCAATACGAAACTAACATGGATGAAACATGCAAAGATGTATTTAAAAAAAAATGGAAACGCACAAATTATGCAAATAGTATAACCGGCAAAATTCAAGAAACCCCACCAGACAACATAATAAAAATCTACAAAACATATATTCTACCTACTATCGAATATGCATTTCCAGTATGGTTAAACATAGGACTAAAGCATATAAATAAAATACAATCAATACAAAACTTAATTACTGCAGCATACAAAGTCTCTCATAGTACATTGTGAACATTCATGTACAAATATACAAACCACAGCTAACAGACCCTTACATAGTTCTCTGAATTACTTTCTAAAAAATTGACAAAAAAACGATCTACTGTGTGAACTTGATCACGACTACAAGAATTATGAAAGTAGACCAAAGTATTAAAATTAAAAACCCATTTTATAATCTAAAAATTGTCAAATTTCCTTTTTTAATCTGCAAAACCTCCTCATTGAACACCTCTCGTTTTTAAACATTCCAAACCAAAATCATGAAACAATCACAGCTTTATGTATAATATACTTTTTGTTCTGTTACTACAATAAGAAAATGTGAGATTGTGTGATTATTACACATTTAATTAATAAACTATAAAAATTCAGAATGGCTATTTCAGTCAAATGTAATCTGAATTTATACACGAATTGTTTAGGTTTTGTTTTTTAAATTCAAATGCTTCACTCACATCCTGCTTCCTTCCCACCAACTCTTAATTTGAGCACTTTATGGACATATATGCTTTTCATGTTTTATTTTCTTTATTTTTCCATGGATTTACTTATATGTACACACACACACCACACTGTTGTTCAGCTTTCTTAACGCGCCTTGCACGTTTATAAGTCTTTAATCGTTTATGAGTTAACGTTCGTTGTTTTTCACTCGTAAATAATATGAACAAGCTACTCTACTTTTAAAATTTTTATTTTTCATTGCCTTTTTTTTCTTCATTATCTATGCATATGTGGTCGAAGTTGAAACATTGAGTTTAATTCCGTTATACAATATATATTGCTGTATTATTAATTGTTTAGCTTTAAGTTTTAATTTGTCGATTGCTTTGTTTGTTTTGGAATTTCGCACAAAGCAACTCGAGGGCTATCTGTGCTAGCCGTCCCTAATTTAGCAGTGTAAGACTAGAGGGAAGGCAGCTAGTCATCACCACCCACCGCCAACTCTTGGGCTACTCTTTTACCAACGAATTGTGGGATTGACCGTGACATTATAACGCCTCCACGGCTGAGAGGGCGAAGATGTTTGGCGCGAACCCGCGACCCTCAGATTACGAAGCGCACGCCTTAACGCGCTAGGTCATGCCAGGCCCCTTGTCGATTGCTTCTGTTTCACTTTTGGTAAACGCACAATCAACAGCGCGGTGTTATTTCATACATTGATGTTTACATTCATTTTCACGTCTTTTCAAATTTGTTGTTTCTGTTGCGATTTCAACATGTTACATTTAATCGAAACTTCTTGTATTAAAAGGAATTTCCTCTTTAATAGCATTGTAAATATTTGTTTTCCTTCTGTTACTTTAATGCAAGTGTTAACGTATTTTATTGTATCTAGGTTGAACAAGGGTTTTATTTTCATTAGAACATCGTATGCGAGTCTTGTTTCATGGGCTGCATTGTAACACGTTAATTGGGGATAAATGTAAATTAAAGTTGTCTTGAAAACAAGCCTAAAATAAGGAAGCAAGGCTGTTGAAGTATGCAAATATTATATACCTAACTTTCCTGTTTTACATTTCACTACCTTATATTTAAAAACATTCTAAATTGTAACACATTGAGTCACATGGCATACTAAGCTTGAAGCATCACTTCTTGTAGAGTTTCTGTTTAATGAACTCATTTACTGTTTCATGGAATAATTGCATTGCATTTTATTTTACCTTGTGCACAGAGAACCACCAAGCAAACATAACACAAACCACAGACATCTCTGTATTCTCGTTTCCATTTTCTGCTTGGTAGGCAACACACAGATTGTTTTGTAACAGTCAAAACGTGTTGTGAAAGTTTCCTGTAGCTTTGTAACGTTCTCAAAGTTGTTGATTCTGTCAATCATGTTTTTGTTTTATTTACACATTTTATTTGAGCACCGATTCCATTAATCACACGGGCCAATGTTTTTATTTTTGCTTTATAATGAAATTGTTTACAGTTAAGCACAAAACCGCACAATCTTTGTGTTTTTGCCACCATAGGTATTACAGCTCAGTTTTGAACTTTGTAAATCTGCAGACATACCACTGTCACCTTACAAAGTAATTATAGTTACAAATATTTGCTTTTCATCATTTCTTGTGCGTGTGTTTTTCCCGGTTTACTTTAATTTTGAAAAATAGCTACACACGTCTTTCAGAAAACTAAATCCATCACCAATAGTTTTGCACAGATCAGAGTCTGTACGTTATAATTAAATTTCGGATTATCACAGTTGCTTCCACTGGATTTGTGGTGCATTGTTTATAACTACTTAATATCAACAAGAAAAGCATATGCTCTGTGAATTCGTTCCAGATTTATTTTACAAAGGGATATTTTTACATATGTAGTACACACAAGTAACATTACTTATGCAGAAATATACAACTGTTCATTTAAACGTAATTAAATTAAAAATCTGATGAGTTGTGCTACAAGAAAGAAAACTGCATGATTGTATTTCCTAAAGAAGTTAATTGTTAAACTTTAAAATAGGAATGATAATTTTCGAATACTTTGAATTTTAGTTGTGAGATTCAGCCATTTCTTGGGGACTTATGATAACAAGAATTTTAAAGTAACAAACATTGCTGTTGAAACATGAACATAAAATTTAAAGATTCTTCCATTTTTGCATACAAAATCAAAATGAGTCAAAGCAGAATGAAAACACTCAATGAAACCCAGTAATTCTGCTCAACTTGTCATAACTGTTGGGATTGATATATTTGACAACAGTAAAACATGAAAATACAAATAAAGTTCATAAAAAATTTGCAAACAATATGTATGTTAAATATAGTAAAGTAGCAATTTTTAATAAACAGAAAACTAAATGAAACTATCAGAAAAGAGTTGCAGAGTAATGTTACTACAAATAACTGTGACTATACAGCAATATCTGTAAGTCACACACAGCCTGTAATAAAAACAAACTACAAAAAACATTTTTTGGAAACTGTGTACCAGTCATTCTGTTAACAACTGTATTATTATTTCTTAACTTCAAAAAAAAACAACAACAACCAACATCTCATTGAAGTTTGCTTGTTTGTTATTGGATAAAACAATATAGTTTCACATAATATAGTACTGGGAAATACAAATTACTGTTTAAAACATTAAAAATAAACACCAGCTAACAAAACAACACCAAGTATACAATTAACTTTTAATGTATTCTGTCCATTCATCCATCCAATATTTTCAGAAACCAAAACAAATAATAAATATACTGTGTACATAAACATATAAATATAGCTCTGTATACAACTAAAGCAAAAAAATGGTATTATTAAATAGAATCAATTTATAAACTGATTTTATGGAAATTGTTTGGTTTGCAGACAAAAGGCACTTGAAAACCATCTCCCAAAAACTCAGCAACAAAGGTATGGACAGATAGTTACAATAAACTATTTTGTGGAAAAAAAATGTACCCCACAAACAAAAAAAACGTACAATACAGATAAATATCTTTCTTAGTTACTAAACAAAAAAACATTCCACAATACTTGATTTCTTCAAACTGAAAAATATCAACATCTAACACAACCAGAAAAATAAGTATGATATACAGTTTGTTTGTGGCAGTTATAAGTTTATAATGGTTAATAAAATATTTTCCAAACACACAAAACAATTCTGACGTGTTTTATTTGAAATCTACTTTTGAATATTATGTTTTAAAATTAGTTTCTCTGATAAATTTTTATTATTTACACAAAAGCATGACAATATTATAAAATTTCATGACCTTTTAACTAGTGTTAAAGTCACAATTCAGTTAAATGGTTTTAGCTGTTTCCAGAAATGTAAAACTAAACATAAAGAAGCACTTCATAGTTCAAAATGTCAAAGCAATATACACATATTTACACTAATTATTCATGTCCACAGTAACATACTATTCTGAAAATGTTGTTGTTGTTTTGAATTAAGCACAAAGCTACACAATGGGCTACCTGTGCTCTGCCCACTACGGGTATCGAAACCCGGATTTTAGCGTGTAAATCCGCAGACATAACGCTGAGCCACTGGGGAGCACTATTCTGAAAAAATAATTGCTTATGGTCAAAACAAAGTAATACAAAAGGCTGGGACAAGAAACAACTAAATGCTGAACATTCAAGAGTAAGCAGTTTGAATCATGATGTGACCACTGAAGTTCAAACTGACAAAATGGATTGTAAACAACTATGAGTTTTTGTGAAAACATTTAAGAAACACAGGGACTGATACCTTAGAGAAATTTTCACCCTTCATGACGGTTATTAGCTTACAAATATTTTGAACCCTTAAGACAACAGAAGGCTTCAGGAAATGTTAACCCTTATCACTAATCTTTGTAAGTGTTGAAAACCTGTGCAAGGGAACACTAGTAGTTCTAGTGCTGTAAACATCTACAAGTTTGGGACCTTCAAAAGTTCTATTTCA
>MU033939.1:0-29517 GCA_011833715.1 Carcinoscorpius rotundicauda | reverse complement strand
CACATTAGCACAGATTAAGAGGTTACAACTTTCTTAATGTAACTCTTAGAAAACAAAAATTATAAAAATTAACAACAATAAAATTAGTTTGAAGTACTTATTTATAAATATTTACATTTTTATATTGCCATAACAACTCAAAGTCTTCTTCTTTCAACATAAAATATGAACAATAAATTTGCATATTCCCTGATAATTGATACAAAATCCCTCATTCCCAGATCACTTACACTTGTCTTATAACTAGCATAAACAAGTTAATGGTGATATAGAAATACTGTAAGTACATAACATTGCACTTTGTGCTACAACAATCTGAATGAAAATGTAATGAACTGAAGTGTGTATTCAGTCAATATAATTAAATATAGAACATCATCAACAACAATCATGTACAGTGTAGATGTTTATTATACAACTTCAGCCCTACTGTAATTGTAATTTAAATGTTATGCAATCTGTTTGTACCTTAACAGTATCTATGAAAGTTAGTTGTGCAGAAAATAATTCAACCTACGCTATAAACTTACTTTTGAAGTTTCAGAACTTGATTAAAATAAACTATGAGTAAAATTTGAAAAGTCTTGATGAAAAACGATCTTCCTAGTTATAAAGTTGGGCATATCCTACAAGTCTATAAAGAAATTACACTTCTATAATATTATATATGCAGCTAATTATGGTAATTTCTACATACTACTGGATCTTTTGACATAATTATAAAAAAATTGAGTAATGTCCAGATAAACAAAATGAAAAAAATTCTCTATTTTTCTAATGACTTGTAACAAGTTCCTTGTTATATATATTTGAACTGCTATGTTTCTAGTCATCAAAACACAATGCATGATAACACAACTGCTGAAGTAATTCAGTAAAAAATATGTACTAGATAGTTTCTCACAAAGAGTACACATCAAATGAAAATAAGCTCCAGATAAGTTGTAAAGGCAATAATTTTTAATAATTTAAATACAAAACACATAAGAGTACATATATCAATACACAAAATAATATTTGCACAAGAGCTTATATTAAATTCTTAAAAGATTGAATTTCTCTCAGTCTATTAAGTTGTAGTGACATGATCAGCATCATTTATGAGCAACTTCAATGGTTTATGTGAAAAGTATCACTCACAACATGGTCTTCAGAAAAATCATAAGACCATGCTGTGTAAAATAGATTACAATATACATAAAACTAAAGCCAAGCAAGATCAATATTTTAATATACTGGAAGCAAATTTTATGAAAAGACAATTTCACCAACTATACAAATAAAGATGTATAAATGTTTGTTGTGATTAATTTTTATAGTACCAAGCTAACAGAATTATGGATATTCATCTCTTCAGTTATTTTCATAATGTTTTTTATCTTGTTAAAGTGACAATTTATTTTAGTATTTTCCTACACTGAAAATGTATTTTTGATAGATACCTCCTCACACAAACTGTCTTTCCCAGACTAGTAGTGCTCTCTACTGGCTCAAAGTTTTAAGACATATCACTAGCCCTGTATCTCCAGCTTATGCATGCTGAATGTACATGATCATGCAGCAGCTCTCTGAATCTGCACTCATTAATCACTTCAATATCGATCAGAAGACCTACACCATATATTATTGGAAGTGAGGAGGCAGGATAGGAAATCCTAGATTCCCATATGATATCTTATGTCCTGACACAAAATAGCTAAAATCCCACACTAAACTGGTGAAAGTCTGATACAGAAACAAAATGCCTCTAACAAAAGTGCTCAAAAAGACCAGAAGGCATGAAATGCAAAGCAAAAACAATGCACCCCAGTGGGAGATCACACCACACCTGATTCAGGTATACTCTTCAGTCTTTAATTACACTACTGTGAACTTAAAAGTTTGAAACATGAAGGAATCCCAGAACATGTATAATCAATGAATGGGACTCCTGGGTGTTGAGTGGCTATGATGCAGTAAACCATAGTGGTAGTTCAATCTCAAGCAACACCAGACAGTATCTGGAATGCTACATCAGATTTGCAGTAGGAAGAGGAATGCCTACCTTTTCTCCTTGAAATGGGAATTGGTAAAGAAGTTGAGCTTCCACATGAGAATCCATCATCATTTACATGATATCCAACTCAAACAACACCAGGTTTATTTAAATCTGGCACCCAGCAGATTGCATGAAGGTGGAAAACTCAGGCTAGATGGCATAAACCTGATAGAAACAAGCGTTGCACTTTTGGTCTGCATTACAAGGAAGATAACTGGTTGTAAACAAGTGAGAAAATATGCAGTATCCAGCTACAAAATACACAAGATCTGCCAAGAACTGACATCCAGCCAATGGTATGAAAAGGAACCACAAAGGTAAGGTGCATCTCCAATCCAAAACCTGTTGGCTGCTGTCATTCATCATTCACTCTACGGTAGGAGGAAGAAAACAAGCCAGCACACAAGAATTTACTTAGCTATGTCATTTCCAACCCTAGATCCAACAATAGTTATGAGAAACATCTCAGTCTGAGAGGCAAAAGGCAATTATAGATGTTTGATATACATGACATGGTGGAATGCTTCAATTAAAACCTGGTGGCATCTGGGATTGATCATCAGTTCCAAAGTAGGAAAGACATCAAGATACAGAAAAAAAATAGATATATAGAAAAATTAAAGCACAGTGCAACAATTAAAAGCAGATGCAATCTTAAACTGTACATCAGGTCAGTACTAGGAAGTTCCACATGCCATCAAAACATGCATAATGCCACCCCTCTACTCTCAAATAAATGGTGTGATTCATCGCAGGAGGACAGGCCTCCATGATACAACACCCCAGCACTTAGGAACTGGTAAGAGCTCTCATACTCCACTATAATAAAGCTTGAAAAAATAAGCATTGGAAACTCAAGAGGACCAAGTAACTGGAAACAGTATAACAAGCGGCCTTAAAATTCTATATTAAAAAGCAGAGCTACCACATTGATAGGGTATATCAACAAAAACTTCGAGGCATCTGGAATTCTAAATCAGGTCTGCAGTAGGAAAGACTACAATGTAACTGACAACTAGTATTGTCACAGGATGGAGAGTGATTTCCAAAAATAAAGTATACAGGTCAGACTCCACTTCCCACAGAGTGAAATCCATAATATAAAAACAAAAATATCCCTGAAAAGTCACACATTTTTGAAAAACTGGTAAAATACCAAAATGCAAAACTTGAACAAAGAGTAATGAAAAATGAAGTCGTAAGAATAACTGAAAATATAGAGAAATCTATGAGCAAAAAACAGCATGTATGTGCAGCACTACTTCCAATTAAGAACATGTTGAAAGAGTGTTGGTTACAATAGGAGTTATGTTAAGCTTCCATTTGTTAAAAGCTGCTCCATGATCATTTGAATATGAATATGCAGAAGCAGGATATTAAAGGATAATGGCATATGTTAAACATTTGTGTTGATAGAGAGCAATACTAGTCAGGAAAAGCTATTCTGTGAGTGAATGTAAGCTATCTTATCAAAACAGTATATTCTTCTCACTGTTTATAACCAAAATACAGTTGATATAGTACTATTTTTATTCAAATAAATATACCTATTTTAACACCTACACATGTTTCCATACAATATTGTTTTCCAGCACTGTATTAGAAGGTCTGGTTACTTACAGAAAGCAGTTGATCTTAATGAACCCAAAGATTCTTGCTTTAATTATATTATCTATTTCTATCAAGCAACTATTGTTAGTTTCTTCATACACCCTCAAGTCCTTCCAGCATATCCTAAAATTAATTGTTGAACATTTACTTGTCTGATTTAATGGTTCCTCTGTAGCCTAGGTAATGACATGTGTTCGGATTCTATCCCTAAAGCTGTTGCCACTTTAAGATATATTTATGAAGTGTCTTTTTACTTTGGTTGTACGTAAGAATTCTTATATTACAAATAATATTTATATGTATATTATTTTTCATCTCATGTGCTTCACCACAACGCTTCCAATCTCAGTACCATTCTTGTATTTTAGTTCAACACATGGCTCAGCATGTTAGGGCGTTTGATTCGCAATTTGAAGGTTGCAGGTTCGAATCCTCGTATACCGAACATGCTCACCCTTTCAGTTATTGAGGTGATATAATGTGATGGTCAATTCCATTATTCACTGTTAAAAGAGAGCCCAAGAGCTTCCTTCTCTCTAGTATTCCACTGCTACATTAGGGACAGCCAGCAAAGATAGCCCACTTGTTAGTTTGCGCGAATTTCATAACAAACCAAACAGTTCTATATTACAGTTTTAACAATATTATATTTTTCCATTTTCAGTAAAAATCTTCTGTGTAGTGTGGGATCCTTACTTACCAAACTTTTCACTTCGTTTTCCAAACTTTTTAATTTGACTTGTAAGTGGGGTAACAATAACGGCGTCAACTCTTTTGGATTTTCACATATTTTTCGATGACTGAAGTACACCTTTCAACCCCAGTTGCCAACAGCAGTCGATTTAGCAGATTTTCGTATTTTAAAAGCTTCATAATTCTAGAGTTTTGCCGGTTACAAGTAACGACATCTGTAGAGAATTTGGGAAAGATAGTTTGCCACACTAATCAAATTCGACCCTCATAAAATACGAAAATGTCTTTGTATGTCCGTGGTTATCAAAAGACTCAAACCAGTGTGGCAAAACAATGAGGAATAATATTCTACATACAAACTCCATATTTCATCAGAATTTGATCACCTTGAACTGAGTTATAAAGCAAAAATGGTACAAAAAATCTATCCCCATGTTAACTGATATGGCTGTAACCTTGACCCTCCAAAAACCAATCACTTCGAAGTTAGATCATAGTCCAAAAGTATACCAATATTCGTCCATATCCATTTAGCCGATCATGACAAATCCTGCTGACAAACCCACATACACACATAATTAACACACTGGGATAAAAACGTAACCTTCATCATCTTCAATGGCAGATGTAATGATTGGTTTAAACCCCAGGAAGTTACTTACTTTCTTTTTTTTTGAGCAAAAGGAATTCTGTAATGTTTCTTGTAAGCAGGAAAACATTTTGTTCACTGCCTTCACTGAGGATTTAAATGAACTCTCAGTACAGGATAAATGTCAGCTCTGTCCACAGATTTAGCTGCTGTTTCATCAGTCTTTTTTACATAGAAACAGTTATAAATATACCAGACACGTAACACCCAGATATTTTCAGTTTCCTAATTCTCAGTGTTTAATTTTAAAAGCACACAAAGTTTAGAAGCCTTGTAACAGACTGGACGCACATGGTCAGTCGAAGTTAAAGAACTGGTACAAAAACTGTTAAACTGGACACACATGAGTTCTATATAACCACATTTACTTGGTTAGAAATATTTAATGTGGGTAGATATTATTCTATACTTTAAGAGAAACTACTTATTTGTTAAATTGTTAAGTAACGCTAACTAGATATATTAATGTTATTGTTTGATTGGGGAAATTTCGCTCACAGCTACACGAGAGCTATTCACGATAGTCGTCTCTAATTTAAGTTTAAGACTATAGAGAAGACAGCTAGGTTTCACCACCCATCGCCAACTCTTGGGCTAGTCTTTTACCAAAGAATATTGGGATTATTCGTCACATTATAACGCCATCACAGCTGAAAGGACGAATATGTTTGATGTGATGGGGATTCGAATCTATTCCCCTCATATTACGAATAGAACGTTCTAATTATTATGTTATGTCGGGCCATTAGGCCCTAAATCTAGATCTAATTGTTTAACGGGGCAACTCTTGAATTGTAACCTTATGATACATTTGCATTTATGTTTTATAGATCATATACCAGTAAATATATTTTAATGCATGGTTCTATTCAAATTTTTCGTGAAACAAGCACCACCTACAGGCTTCTACATATACTTACAGTTTCGGAAATATAATGTGTTGATCATAAATATGTAATTAATGTGTTAAAATGAGGCAACACTCACAGTTTACAACAAAAGTTTATTTTCATATCAGTTGACTACTGATCTTGATTCACAGTAAAATGGTAAAACATTAGGACAAATACGGTTATAAAATTTCAAGTTGTTCATAAATTAACAAAAGTTTATTTAATGCTATATTTCAGGACTAGCTTAAATATATGTAAAAATAACTTGTGCTATTGTTTTAGGTAGGATTGTTTGATCTGTATCAAAAATTATTCCTGTTCTCGAATATCTTGGGGTTCTAGTATTAATTTTCATGATGTCTTCCGATGACACAGCAGTATATCTTTAGGTTTAAATTTCTAAAACCAGGGAATAAATTACTCTCATTAGAGAAAGTAGATAACCAAATATTCAAGACAATTTCGTTCTCCGAAAAAAAATGTTTGTGTTACATTCGCGTATGTTTGTAACTACGTCAGTCACAATGACTGTCCGACAGCCCTTTGTATGGGTTTTCGGTCAACTAAAAGACCAAGACTTGACTGCACATTGCATGTATGTACACTCTTGTGCAAATTAACTGAAACAAGATAGAAAATTACGATTTTTCATCAATATTTTGCGTTTTATTTCTGAGAATCCAAAAATTATTCACAAATTAATGCATGATATAACCGCCTTTATGTTTCAGGAAATCATTAATCCGCTTTGGTTTCGAGTTCACGAGTCGACTACAATCTTTACTAATTTTTGGATCGCGGTACCACACTTCAATTAGTTTGTATTTCGTACAACAGTCTTTTGCTCGAAGTCTTTCTTTACAAATCGCCTAAAGATTTTCAATAGGATTTAAATCCGGAGAGTTTCCAGGCCAGTCCAGCACCTTTATTCGCGTTGTAGTCATAAAATTCTTCACAAGTTTCGATGTGTGGCACGAAGCCAGATCTTGCTGAAAAATGCCAGATTCATCTGGAAATCTCTTTTTCAATTCTGGAACGACTCTTCTCTGCAAATCTTCGATGTACTGTGGTCCTCCCATCATATCCCCTACGACATGTAAGCCTCCGAAGCCACAGTCGCTGAAAATTGCCTCAAAATATCTTCTTCAAGTTCTTACAAACTGATTGATGTGAGATTCTCGAAGTTTCTCACCTGGAGATCTGCAAACATGTAGCCTTCTTTGACCCTATACGAAGAAATGAGTCAAGTCACTGAATAACGCTTTTCCTCCACTGTTTTTGCGTCCAGTTATTGTATTTCAGACCCATTGATACCATTTTTTCTTCATTGAAATTGTGGATTTACACTTTTCATAAAATAGAGGTCTTTGATCCAATGCTAATTTAGCGTGTTTGTTGCCAAAAAATATCTAAAATCAGCATCAAACGGGCCATCATAACAAGTAGTGGAGTTTGAATCATTTTGTTTCGTCCCTCCCTCTACCCCAGTGGCTCAACAAGAAGTTAGCAGACTAACAGTGCTAAAAATCGAATTTCAATATCGATTTGCAGTTGCACGCTAAACAACAAACCGATCAGTCAATTGAATCATTTTGTAAATACAAAGTTGCCGTTATGAGTCTCGTCACTGAATAACACTTTCCTCCACTGTTCTTGCGTCCAGTTCTTGTATTTCAGACCCATTGATACCATTTTTTCTTCATTGAGCGGATAAGAAGTTGTTTTTTGACTGGTCTCCTTGCCCTTCGACCGACATCAAGAAGCCTACGACGAACCGTTGAAGAACTGACTTTTATTTCTTTGACCTTCAAATTTCTTTTTATGGCGTCACTTCTTTTCCGTGGATCTTTGACACTCTCCCGAACCACGTGCACGTCGTCTCTCGGCGTTGTTTTCCTTTTTCGGCCACATCTTCCTTTACGTTTCGAACTGATAAATCCTGTACTCACCTTGGCCTTCATTACACCGCTGACGGTCGATAGGCTCACATTGTAACTATAATAATTTGTTTTAACAATAATACTATTACGCGTATTATCGTATTGCATTGACAGTGTTGCAATAATGTTACATATATTAATGTATTTTATCTGTCAATAATGTTACATATATTAACGTATTTTATCTGTCAATAATGTTACATATATTAATGTATTTTATCTGTCAATAATGTTACATATATTAACGTATTTTATCTGTCAATAATGTTACATATATTAATGTATTTTATCTGTCAATAATGTTACATATATTAATGGGTTTTTTTTTATGAATACTGTTACACGTATTATCAGTCAATCCCACTATTCGTTGGTAAAAGAGTAGCCCAAGAGTTGTCGGTAAGTAGCAATGACTTAGACTCACCAAGAGTGTGTTATTGTGTTTAGGTTGTCAACTGAGGTAGGTTGGCTCTGTTAAAGTTAACTAAGGTGAGACGTAGAACTCAACCTCAAATTCTAGGAAGAGGTGCTGACCAAAAAGAAACCAACATCCACGATAAGATCTAAAAGAAATACAACTTAGTGGGAGGCATCCCCCAGACCAGACCAACTGATGATCAACCCTCTTGTAGCACAGAGGTTAAGCTCAAGGTTTGAGCAACGCCCAAAGACCACAGGCGGAAGTGCAAATACACTCTGCAAGGATACAGTATTTATAATCTGAAATGATATGTCCTGTGGCTCCACCTTCGTGCTGACCATCACATCTCCTGAATTTCTCGAACTTCAGATCACCAAAGAAAAGAAAGAAAGAGATCCAAGTCTTAGTGAAGTTTGTAAGTGCTTCAACCAATGATAGTTCACTACTGCCTTCAGTGAGGATACGTTCATTTTGAACATCAACAAATATCCATTCACAGGTGAGAACGCCACATTTGTAGCTTTGTGTTTAACTACACAATTCGATGCACTCTGCCCATCATCGGTAACGAAACCAGGTTTCTAACGCTATAAGTCCACACACTTACCTGTGGAGCAAAGTGAGGATTAATTTTATAAATTTGTGATTGTACTTTTAATTATTGTGAAAGTTATAGCTGTCAGAGATATATGACTATATTTGAAATTTATAGATTCTGTGCACATTCCACGGACGCATAAAATCTGAACAAATATATAGGAAAAAATATTTTTACATGAAATACAGACAGTTAATTATTTGTTAAACTGCTATAAGAAAGTTTCCAAGCCAAATTAATACACAAACAAGTAAAGTGATATTAGTTGGACCGATGTTTAAACGATTTTCAATTTCTACTTTGGTTGGCAAAGTCAAGATTTAAATTTTATATGCAAAAACGGCTCGTTTTGGGTTCAGAAAATATTTTAAATAGAAGAGCGAACAACGTTTCGACCTTCTTCGGTCATCGAACCTGACGATGACGTTGTAAGAATAAAACCAACCCCTTTACAACCATTTAAAATTTAAACTGTATTACCATTCGTTGTTCAGTACTCGTGTTTATTAACCTTACCATAATTTATACAATGGCTGAGAGCGCCACCTTTCTCCCAATAACTTCTTTGCGCATCAGCAGGAAGAAACATTTCGTTCACTGCAATAAATAGTTTTTAATCTGTTTTATCAAAGTTTAGCTGTGTTTCCTGTTATCATGAGATAAAAGACAAAACTAGATATGGGCTTTCACAAACAAAATATTAATATATTTAGAAAACTATAGTGTATATTAAAATATTAGGTAGTGCAGCATCTTCGTACTCTTTGAAATAATAGCAGTTATAATTACTCAAAAGATTTTATCTAATTCAGTCCTCGAGTCCCGAGAAAGAAGTAACAGAACACGGGGTATTAACAGTTAAATAACTTAGCTCTACCAGTGTTGTTGTTTTTTTAAAATAAGCTTTTGTGTTGCATTCATTGTTACTGATGAAAAGGCCCGGCATGGCCTAGCACGTTGAGGCGTGCGCTTTGTAATCTGAAGGTCGCGCCAAACATGCTCGCCCTCCCAGCCGTGGGGGCGTTATGATGTGACGGTCAATCCCACTATTCGCTTGTAAAAGAGTAGTCCAAGAGTTGGCGGTGGGTGGTGTTGACTCGCTGCCTTCCCTCTAGTCTTACACTGCTAAATTAGGGACGGCTAGCACAGATAGCCCTCGAGTAGCTTTGTGCGAAATTCCAAAACAATCTAAGTTACTAATGAAAAACTGATCAGCTAATCAGAACAAAGCAGTAAAGTATCTACAGTAAAGATTTGTCGTTAGTTCACCGACGGTGTGTACTAGGTTGCGTAAAATAACAATGATTTATTTATTTATTTGATCCTTTCATTGGTATTTATTAAGCCAACTAAGAAACAAAAAGTGAATCACATGTATGGAAAATATTGCGCTGATTTCCTTTAATAGTCATTTTTTCACACAGATAGCGTCATTAGCTATGTTTTGCAGTACGGTCGATCTATTTTGGGATATATTACGAAATTTTGAGGAATATTACGTCATTCGAAATTGAGTTAGAAGGGCAAGGAGACCAGTCAAAAAAACAACTTCTTAAAAACTCAGTGAGAAAAAACGGTATTAATGGGGTCTGAAATACAAGAACTGGACAAAAGAATAATAAAGGAAGGTGTTATTCAGTGACAAGACTCATTTCTTCGTACAGGGTCAAAGAAGTCTGCATGTTCGCAGATCTCCAGGTGAGAAACTTCGAGAATCTCACATCAATCAGTTTGTAAGAACTTGAAGAAGATGTTTTGGGGCAATTTTCAGCTACTGTGGCTTCGGAGGCTTACATATCGTAGGGGATATGATAGGAGGACCACAGTACATCGAAGTTTTGCAGAGAAGAGTCGTTCCAGAATTGAAAAAGAGATTTCCAGATGGATCTGGCATTTTTCAGCAAGATCTGGCTCCGTGCCACACATCGAAACTTGTGAAGAATTTTATGACTATAACGCGAATAAAGGTGCTGGACTGGCCTGGAAACTCTCCGGACTTAAATCCTATTGAAAATTTTTAGGCAATTTGTAAAGAAAGACTTCGGAGAAAAGACTGTACTTCGTAAGATAAGCTAATTGAGGCCATAATTCAGGTGTGGTACCGCTATCCAAAAATTAGTAAAGATTGCAGTCAACTCATGGACTCGATGTCAAAGCAGATTAATGATCTGAAAAATAAAGGCGGTCATATCATATATTAATTTGTGAATAATTTTTGGATTCTCAGAAATAAAACGCAAAAAATTGAAAAAAAATCGTAATTTTCCGTTTTGTTTAAATTAATTGCATAAGAGTCTATGTAAAAAAAATTAATAAATTAGTAAAGACAGCGACATATTTTCAATTACCATTAGTTTAGTGTACGAAAAGGATCGTCTTTCCCTCACCCCATGTCTATCCACCCCTCTCCCTCGTATGCATTATGACACCTAAAATCGGTACACGCGCCACGATCTTTGTTATTACTGTTTAAAATAATTTTATTTCCGTTATATTTTTATTGTAAGTATTTTCTCATTGTTAGCCTAACATACCATTTTTAAAACTTGCTCAATTTTAATTTTGTGGCCACTATTCATGGCTCAATGGTAAGCCTAAAACCGGGTTTAGATACAGTAATTACTAGACATTTAAACCTAACATTAAGTTGCTTTGAAACATTGTAGTGTATTTATGTAAATAGACCCATTCTAACTTAAGTTGCATGTGAAATGCTAAAACACTACTGGAACTTTTTGCGAAGTTTAGAACTTTATGTCAACCAAACGAACAGGTTGTGTGTTTTACGCATCTACTGTTACCATAGTTACTTGCATGGACATGGTCTTGAAAAGGGGTCACAGCAAGTGTGCATAATTAGGTCTGATCTTAATGTAAATAATATAACCCAGACACCAACAACACGTGCAGAATAAAGAAAGAGGTAAAACGCACCTGACCTTTCAGGTCATCAACGACCAAGATCCTGACACGGAGACGAAAGAGTCAGCATAACGCAGATCGCTTTATGTGTCGTTTTTTTTTAAATAATAACAAACTAACGCGAACCGGTTGAGCTCCCGGTGAGTTGTTACCGGGATTACGGCAGAAACTGACATTACAAGGGAGGGTAACCAGCTACTATAACAGTGCATTACACATAGTAACGCATGAAAAGTATATTTAATCATAAGCATTTGATGCTAGCTTCACTTCCTAGTTTCGCTCTAAGTAAACAGCTTACTCTGATTGGAAGTTAATAATAACTTCCCTTCACAAAATAAATGAAAGATCTTCACAATCGAGAACGTGCGATTCTTACGAAATTAAGGTGTGTTTTGATTTCGTAGTTGTGGACTCAACACTTATGATAAAATTATATCTTCGAAAAAATATTCAATTTTATTTTAAGCAAGCCATTTGAAACTTTCATCAATTTTTTGTTGTCAAAAATATAGTTTTATGAAAGTAAGCCTATAAGACTTGTTCATTTTCAAAGAGTATTAAACGGTGCTATTTTGGTTCTGAAAGAATTATATTGGTTTGGTTTGTTTGGAATTTCGCGCAAAGCTACACGCTAGCCGTCCCTAATTCAGTATTGTAAGACCAGAGGGAAGGCAGCAAGTCGTCTCCACCCACCGCCAACTCTTGGGCTACTCTTTTACAAACGAATAGTGGGATTGCTCGCACGTTATAACGCCCCCAAAGCTGAAATAACGAGCATGTTAGGTGCGACGAGGATTCGAACCCGCGATCCTCAGATTACGAGTCGAACGCCTTAACCCACCTGGCCATGCCAGGCCACATAAGTACTAAAAGTATATATTATATTTTTATATTTAAACAAAGAAACTGTCAGCATCTGACAAATATATTTCTTTAGACAATGAAATCTTAAATTTAGATACTTGACAAAAATAAAAGAACGTAGAACATTTTATAAATATGTTGTTGTTATTATTATCAAGTACAAATATGCATATTAGGCTTTATCATATCCTTCCACGGGTATCGAACCCGGTTTTAAGTCCACTATAATATCCCACCGAAGTTACTCTATTTCATATTTTATACACGGCGTATCATATAGAAACTAATCGTGGCAAGTATTTGATTAATATTTGATAAGCCTATCTGTGAAATTACTTTGATAATAATGGTATCTAATGGTTTACACACACCCAGGTAGCTTAAATTAATATTGAGATAGGCTTGATACTGAAATGCATTCTGTAACGAAATTTAGGTTTTATCTGTGGTAAGATATTTAACGTCATTAATGCTTGGTAAGCTTAGTTGTCAGATCATTTAAACCGTACAGATCTTTATCTTCAGATCACACTTTACAATTTACTTAAAGTTACACAGCTTATAGTAATAAACGAAATGTTCGCTTCCTCATAATTTCTACCCTGCAGAATTCTTGCTTTAAATAGTAAGTGCTTAGAAACCAGACTTCTTTTTTAAAAAAAGAAGCATTCCTATAACCTGGCTTGGGTATACGATGAAATAATGAAACGTAATGGAGAGGGCTAGTTATACTAACGAAGTGTTACCTGCATGCAACCTTTATCTTCTAACGACGTATCATTATCAATCTCTTGGTACTGTCATCGTAGATTATATCTCAAGTCCATAAACTCTCACTTATTGTCATATCTTGTTTTGGTTATTACTATACTATAAGATACCTCAGTTGTGAAATGATTAAATCACTTTACACCTTAACTAGCGCTTCTAAACACCCTTGAAGTAACAGAAACAAACAACAGATGTCAGCGATAAAGCTTACAGTAGGGCAAGAAGATAAACTTACTTCTCAGTGTTCGTTTTGCGACAAGCACTTTTTCGTTCGTTGAATAATATTTTACTTTGATTATCCAGGAAGGGAAAGCTCTCTTGTCCCGCTCTTATCTGTAATTATGATTATTAAATCTTGTTCACTACAACAGTTAACCCACAGTTGCACTCGGGCAAAGTATACATCCGAGTCAGTGACGTCGAGAAACCCACTTGTTGAGAATTTTATATGCAAAAACGGCTCGTTTCAAATAGAAATATTTTCTCAACCCAAACGAGCCGTTTTTGCATATAAAATATTCATCCGAGTCTTCTGGACAAAACCAATGTTAGAGCATTGCTGAGTAGCGGCAAAGAATTATGGTTTCAATAAATTACTAGAAACTTCTAAATAAAACCAAATAATAAGTTAGTGAAGCTTGTCTTGTATATATTTAATGCTTTATTACAAAATGAAACTGAAACCTACAGTGATTAGAATGCACCACATAACTATTTGAATATCTTCGCTAAGTGCATGATCTTAAGTACGAAACATATTATCCAGATTGGTTTTCTGCATGTGTTCACATGTGTATCCATCCACCACCTAGAACTGGTGTTTTTTCTTGTTCTTTTTAACTTATAACCAGTTAAACTGAGCATATAATCTCTCAAAAACACATTTGAACATCTAAAGCCGTCGCATTCAAATCGCTTGAAAAACAACAGCTATGCGAAACGATGATAATACAGTTTTAGGTGAATATTTATTCAAGTGTTGTTTATATCTTTAATAACAACTAAGAAGGTGGTTCAGATATTTAACATTGTCAGGCATCTTCTATGTTTTAACTATATTCAAGTTTACTCGGTCCTAGAATCAAAATTTAAAACTCGATCTATCAATTTTAAAGCTGTAAATATCCCTAATAATGTTTATTGCTATTCGTTGACACACATATAATGAAAAGTTTATAAACTATCTTCATAATGAACAATAAAAGCGTAAGATTTCACAAATGAAATTTACCTTTACTGTACTCGCTAACTTTCAGCAATCACGTGACCTACGTATTCAGACAAAACGGTTTTTTCACGTGAGCCGTTCAATGGAGCATCTATACTTTTCAAATTCAAGTAAGACTTACCAAAAACAAATTCTAGAATACATTTCTATAGTCAATACATAGTATATTTAAATAACTTCGCGTGACTATAAACAGTTACAGGTATATAATGTCGTTAACAGGACAAAAATAAATAGAGAGATGGTTGTTTTTGTAATTAACACAATCGAGACATTCTCCTAACTGCCCTGATGAGCTAGGACAAAACGTGTCCTAATTTAATACATGTTAACTTAGTTATAGATGTTATTTTGTAACAAATAAAAATCATTGTGTCAATTTTGCATCTGAAAACCGAGTTTAGATACCCATGGTGGGCTCAGTACAAATATATTGTCAATTGTATTGAACAACAAACAAGGAAGCAAAAATATAAATATAAATTACATTTGAATTTGATTTTATTTCTCTGTAACTAACGTCAACATCAAGGCTTATAAATACAATTATTCGGAAGTAATAAACTTTCAATTAGTACGTCCTATAAGTGTTTATATTAACTGGAATATACTGGTATTTTACTAATATAATTCGCCCGGCATGGCCAGGTGGTTAAGGCACTCGATTCATGAAACTGTTTTATGAAATGTGTTTTTAAGATTTATCCAATTATTAAATGTAACGTTTCACATCTCATCATGGTAACACAATTTTAACGTTCATCATTTTTATTTCTTAAGTTTCCTTCTTGTTCACCACCATTTACTTACAGTATTGATCGCACTTTGGTGAGTTGCTCGTGTATTACCAGTAACCACAAAGTCACTAACCCCTAGCAAATTGGTAAGAAATATTTTAGAATTGAACCGGCCTTACGAACGTACCAAATATTATGTAATTGTTTCAATTTATCTATGTGTTTGACCACAAAACTCTTTTGGAGTGTAAAATAGATTTCTAAAGTGTTCAAGTGGTTCATATGGAAGATTAGGGATGGATGCTTTGAGAAATTCTTGCTGCGAGTTAATTATTTGATTGTCAGTGAGCTTTCATCTGTAGATTCTCCATGTCAAATGTTAAATAATAACCTTTATCCTGGGTCAGTACAGGAGATGATCATGTTTAATAACGACCTTTATCCAGGGTCAGTATAGCAGAAAATCATGCTTAATAACGACCTTAATAATATTTCCTCACATTAATAGTGTAGGTGGCAACGTATGCAAGCCATGGACGCCATGTTGGAGTTCACGCTATAGACGATAGTAATGATCGTTAGACTGACTGTAGAATGATGGTGACAACATTATTTTGCGTGTGTGTGAGTCCTGGTGGTAGTGCCTTCCTCATATCGAAAGGAAATTCATTCCTTTCCGCTGGTTATTCTTAATCAGTTGTATTCCATCCCTGTGGTGACCAAGTTCTGAGCCGCCATATTGGAAACTTCAGTCATGGGTTACAAATGTATTTGCTGAGAATGTTTTCTTTATTGTTAAGGTTTCCATGGCAACTTTCTATGTACATGTACTTATACAAATTACACAAAGGCTGGGATATTCTTACTCGTTCAAACGAAGGTTCATCAATGAATTTCACTTAATCACATATTCTGTTATTTAGAAAATCTGTTAAATATGAGTTTTGTCTTACCTATTGTTTCTTTAGATATACAATATGTACCTAATCTAGGCTGTCTTATCAGATGATTTTAATGGACTGGGCGTGACAAAGTGATAAGCATAAATTATCATATTTGTAGTAGATAAATCTAAAAAGGCCCGGCGTGGCCAGGTGGGTTAAGGCGTTCGACTGGTAATCTGAGGGTCGCGTGTTCGAATCCCCGTTTAACAAAACATGCTCGCCCTTTCTGCCGTGGGAGCGTTATAATATGACGGTCAATCCCACTATTCTTTGTTAAAATAGTAGCCCAAAAGTTGGCGGTGGGTGGTGACGACTTGTTGCCTTCCCTCTAGCCTTACACTACTAAATTAGGCACGGCTAGCGCAGAGAGCCCTCATGTAGCTTTGCGCGAAATTCAAGAAGCAAAGGAAAACAAATAAACATACACTATGTGTATGTTGTCACAAAAATGTATTTTTTGTTTCTGCAGTATGTGGCTCCATCTATGAATGTAATTAAAGATAATATATGCCTAATAACAGCGATAATAGAGGTGGTGAAGAGAAGTTGTAAACACCCTTTAACACGCCCTTTGTTCCAAACCATCATCCCACAAAGTTTAGATAGCATTTGTCCAGTGACCTAAAAGTAATTAGATAATGGACAAACAGGCAGATATAGACTTTTGTGCTTTATACAGATAGGATATAGGAAGTCTTCAGTTACACATTTTAACTTGTTTGGGCTATATAATGTTTTGGTTAATATATGCTCTATCTGGGAACAGGGTTTAGTAAATAGAGAATAAGAACCACTGTGGTAAAATTTATTATTGCATTAGGAAAGTTCCAAAAAATTAGGAACAAGTGTAGAGCACACGTCTTAATTGAAGCATTGTAGTCAAGGCTATAATGTGCTGTGGTCAAGCTAAAAGTGTACTGTACTCAAGAGTAAGTACTATAATTATGAGTACAGAGTACTGTAATAACAAATATAATGTACTATGGTCAAATACTTATATTTAAATAATATAGATAGTATTAAACCTTTTCAAGCAAAAGGTGTCGCTCCATTCATAAATACACACACACACACATATTTATTAAAAGTAAGCAATCGGTGCCAGTGTGATAATTAACCTAGAGATTCTGTTAATGTCTATAGCAACTTAATATAAGAGTTAACTAACTATACTCTGTTGTACTCAGATTTCATACACTGGTAACCACGATTTTTAAAGATAATCTGAACTAAGTTTTTTTTTATACATCGATTTATTAAACTCGCATTCAGTCATAAAAAAATATTTCATTTGTGACTTTTTCCTTGAAAGAGTTCGGTAGTTTTCTGGTAAAAGAAAACGTAATGAAGTAAATTTATAAACATTCAGTATAAAACTAACTGGAATGAGTTCCGCCAGGGAATGAAGCCACGAGCATTTTAGAATCTCAACTGCACGAGACTCAACGTCTAGACACGAGGCCGCCAACATTTCATTTACATACATATGATTGGTCTACTTAATTCTAGAAAATTCTAAATGTTAGTTTAAATGAATAACAACATATTTTACTAGTTTAAACTTTGAAACAATAATATAAATATGGAAATATAAATAATAGAAATGAAAATTTAAACACAACACGGCATGTTGTCGTTTACAAAACATTTACACGACATTTACATAACAATAAACATGCAAGTTTTATCTGGTAATGTTAGATTACAATGTATTCTATGGTACAAATAATAATTTCACGCTTGCTGGATCTCTTAGTATCGACCAACAATAATGCACGAGAATTATACGTAATTAATTATGCCGTACTGTAAGTATTTATTGATGTGTAAAAATTATCTTCCACGGTTTTTTTTAAATTTTTAATAAAGGATAAAATGAAAGTTTGTATTGCTTAAGCAGTATTCATTCTGTAAATTACTCAATGTTTCGGTCTGATCTTGCTGTTGGCATATCATAGTTCGTCATGGTCCAGAAAAATGACCCCTAAGATCTGCGATATTTTTGAGCAGTTTTTGTCAGAAAAATATAAACATAGGAAGAAAGCTTAGAAAAATAATGAGAGGAGTAATCTATGATTAAGGACGAAATTAATGTTGAACTTTCAAATTATTAATTTATCAAATGTACATCTTTTCAATAAAATACAGTTTGATGAATGTTGTTTGCTTATGTGTAGGGATAACTTCTCACAAGTTACTGAATTCAACCAAACACACAGTGTTAGAAACTTGTTTCCCAATACTTAAAAAATAACACAACACGAGCCAAACCTTGTATAAAAACCCAAAATGGTCACTTCACGCCCAAGTGGTAAGTCCACACAGCTACAAACCAAGTTTTGATACCCCCACGTGTGTGTTCCTTTAGGTAGAGATATCACACTCCATACAGATGAATTTGGAAACTTTCCGAAGGGTGATCATCTAAATATATTACTCACTGTTTCCTCAACCAAATCAACGTGAGTTTAGGTGAGATATCGTAATATTTTCTTACACTAACACTTCGACTCACACTTTCCACCCTTCCTCTCCATTTCTGGTACTTCTTTTCTTGGATTTAGCTGCGACAGAAGAATTAGTCACGCTTCTGTTGGTGGAGTACTGGAGTATTGGCTCAAATAAAACATGGGGTAAGTGGGAGTTCAAGATTAGGGCGATCAAAAACATTTTTTATATGGCGAGCATCACTGAGCTATCATACGAGAAGAGGTATCTATCGGAAAAAAACATTTAACGTGTATGAAAGTGTTAAGTTTTCATAAATTCCCAACGAACCTTCAACAGCCTTTTGTTTCACACCCATAGACAGTGTATTCAAATGTTGTGTGTGTAATCTTGTGTATATATAAATAACTAAAGATAAACTTATATATTGGTCTTTCTGTTTGTGAGTTCCAATGTATAATTATTTGGCCTTTTTAATACAAAATACTTATCATCATAACTTATCTGTATGTTTTATCTGTAATGCCACATCACAGATATAATGACACATTTAAACAATGTCACAGAAATATATGATTTCATATTGTTCTACTTTTATGAGGCAGGCTTGTTTAAAATATTCTAACAAACAAACTTTTAAATATTCATAATACTTGCATCAAAGCTACATTTCAACATTATTTGATATTTAGTATGTAGTTTGATGTTGCCAAGACTTTGTCACATTTTGGAAAGTATGTGATGGTCATGAAAAATAATCATGTACGTGGATTATGAAGATGTGTTCAGATGAAGTACTTTTCAAGAAGAAGATAGTCGTTGAACTTAGTTGAATTAAGAAACAAAGCTACATACATCAACATCAAAACCATTATTAAATTTATTTCTCTATCAGCTATAATACTGACTTCAAGTTAATAATTATCACTTAATGTTTAACATGACAGATATTACTTTCAGTTATATCTTGCTATTTGTTGTTTTACCATTTCAACAACTTTCACTAACACTATATTATTGGTATACCTTCATTAACACTATATTAGAACGGCATGCCAGATGAATAGGGGGCTCAACTACCAATCTTACAGTAGCTGTTTCGAATCCCTGTCACACCAAACATGTTTACCCTTTCAGCCATTGGGGCGTTGTAAAGTGATGGTCAATCTCACTGTTTATTAGTAAAAGAATAGCCAGAGTCCCTGTGTAGGTTTGTCGAAATTCAGAAACAAAAGAAACAAACCTGCTTAGTAATATTTCATGTGTGTAGACGAGTTATGTTATTTTAAAACTTAGAGAGAATCGAATTATTTCTTAGGTTGTTGATAATGTTTACCAAGTTTATTATTATTAGGTCTAGATTGTTTGTAGATTTGTTGTTTTGGTTGTTTTGTTTTAATTTTGCCAAAAACACACCAGTGTCATCCACGCTAGCCGTCCCTAATTTACTAGCTTAAGACTGATGGGGAGGACAAAGCTGTCATTACCCACGGCCAGATCTTGGGATACAATTTTACCAACGAATACTGAGGCTAACCGTATATTATAACGTTCCCACGACCGAAAAGACGAGCATGTTTGGTGTCACGGGGATTCGAACCTGTGATCCTCAGATTACAAGTCGAGTACCTTAACCACCAGGCTTTGCCGGGACGTTGGACCTGTAATCTAAATCTAATTGTTTATCCACACAATGCTTGTATTCTAACGTTACGCTACATGTACCTTTAGATGGGGTTGGTTGTGTCTGTATCAAAAAATGTTTTCTGTTTTTGTCGCTTTTGTAGTTCTAGTATTAATATTCAAGTTGTCCTCCTGTGAGATAGTGGTACATTTTTAGATCTACATCTCTAAAACCAGGGGCTCGATTCCCCTCGGTAGACACAGCAGACAGCCTGATATTCATGATCATTTCACTCTCGGAAAGAAAGTATTTTTACCATGTTAAGAATGTGTATGTAACAACTTCAATCACAACTGTTCAACAGTACGGGTTGTAGTTCAACTAGAGCTTGACTGTACATTGCACGTGTGTAGCAGGAATGTGAGAGTCTTATTCACGTGCAGTAGCCCCAGTATTCTACATGGAGACACCGACAAAGATAACCAATGGTCAGCCTTGTATTCTGTTCAACCAACAGCATCACAATAAACTGGTATTATTACACGATTCAGTTCTAAGTATTCAACTGAAAATAATGTCATCGTTATTTCACTAATTTGTTATTACGTCCAATGTGGCGGAATAAACAAAGCTGGTCAGGTTCGTGAGGTCTCGTGCATAACCTTTATAAACGCCTCAAACAGGTCGCAATGACATCTATAACAGTCTTAATGGTATTAACATTCATAACAGTCTTGCACTAGCCATTAACAGCCACAAAAAGAGTCAAACCAGTCACAGTAATGAACATGATAGTTTTAGTCATACTGACACCTAACATATCCGTTACATTGACATCTATAATATCTCAGTTGTCATTCTGACACCCAAATTGTCTCATACCAGTTATACTGACGTAATATAATCCACACTAGCTGCACTGATGCTTATAATAGTCTCATAACAGCCACATTGACTCTAATTTAAACAATAACCAATACATGGGGATGCTGTTACCGTTTTATCGATTTCGAAGTGGTTATGTTAAAAATAATATTAAACTTCTGCTTATTGATTCCGAAATAATCTTTTACCAATGAATCATTTGTTATTTCTTGCTGTAAACTTACCATACAAAGCAAAGTATAACTAGAAACTTTCAAATTTTCTACCATAAATACATCATGAGTTATTAACAGGTTGTTTGTTTACTGAATTTCTTGCGAAGATGTCTCCTTTAATCGTCCTTAATTTTTGAAGTGATAGACTAAAGGGAAGGCGACCGGTCAACATTTATCAAACGCCAATTCGTTGATTGCTCTTATCCCACATTAAAAGGGATTGATAAACATGTTTGACAACGGGTGTAAATCCAGTGATCTGCCAGTTACGAGCAAAGCGCTCTAATAGATCATGTCAGGCGTCAATAACAAATAAACATTTCCAGTAAAAAAGGTGGGATTTCGATTACAAGAAAAACTTCTGGCTGAACATTTCATGTTTTAAAATTTGTTCGATGAATAAAGGGGTAAGTGTAAGTTCTTACAACGTTAAAAATTGGATTTCAATATTCACGGTGGGCAGACCACATGCGCCCCTTGCTGTAATTTTATGTTTAACAACAAACAATCACAGGTGAGACAGATACATAACAAAAGTAAACTTTCTTCCAAGAACATGAAAATTATTTTGTTTGTTTTCAGTTTTCTAAAGTTTGGTGCATCCCAAGTGGCACAGCAGTATGTCTGTGGACTAGCAACACTAGAAACTGGCTTTCTACTCTGGTGGTGAGCAGAACACAGATAGCCCATAGTGTATGCTTACCTACAAATAGAAGCTGTGTTGATTTTAAAACTTTAGTGAATTAAATTGTCAGATACTAGCTTACACCTGAAAGCATTGAGGAATGGAGGGGTATAAACCTCCTTTACAAAATTTGAGACACAGTAATGGTAGATACCACAAAATTATTGTGTTGTTGACACATACAACTCATCTCTACTTCGATTCATAACTTGTTATTGATGTTGACATCCATTGTATTAAACGTTAAGGACAGTTATTGAGACCAACGTGATTCCAAAGGAATCACGTTATTCGCCATGCAAAAGTTCTTTGTCTTGACATTGGCATTGTGGATTGCAGCGTTGTCCTGCTGAAAGATTCAGCCATTTCCACACAAGCGAGGGTTTTCAGTCAATAAAGATGCTCTTTCCAACATGGCAATGTAGCCAGCTGCTGTTTGACGCCCCTGCATAACCTGAAGCTTCGTTGTTCCATGAAAGGAGAAAGCATTCCAGATCATGATGAAACCTACTTCATTGTGTCGTGTTTAAAATGACTCCGGTGGGATATCATTATCGTACCAGTAACGTTGGAAGCCATTTGGACCATCCAGGTTAAATTTTGTCTAATCAGAAAACAAAACCTTTTTCCACTTTTCTACGTCACATGTTTGGTGGTTCTTAGCAAAGTGTGACCGAGCTGTTTCGTGGTATGGAAGGAGGCTTGGCCTTTGAAAACGTTTACAGATGTTAAAGGGTTTTTTTTTCTCGTAGATACCGTCTTATTGTTCTTGAGCCACATTCTGCGTCCGTAAGGGCCTTAATCTGCTTCGACGATCGGTTGGTGTCTTGCCGGACAACCCGTCGAATCACATATATATACGAAAACGGCTCGTTTGGGTTGAAAAAAATATTTTACATAGAAGAGCAAACAACATTTCGTCAGGTCACAAAGAAAGAGGTAATTGACCGGAAGGTGAACACATGTTTGAAAGGGGTTGTGTAACTGAGTCTCAGAATGTAGAGGGCGGCGTTAGATGTTTGAATATATAATTTTATTTATTTTATAATATTAATATGGGTATAAAGGCGTTCCTTTATATTGGTTTATTTGGGGTTTAAGTTGTTGTATAAGTAAGGCTTCTTTAATTTTGCGTTTATGTTTGTTTCTGTATTTAGTATTTGAGTGTATTCTATGGTTATGTTGTGTTTATTTGACTTGCAGTGTTCGAAAACGTGTGAAGGTGACTTTTTATGTTCTTTGAGAAATAGAAGTCGTGGCAGTTATCACATTCGATTCGTCATGCTCAACGCCTGCGAAATTTTCTTGAGCCGACCACATGAAATCCTCGTTCCGTATCCCTCGGGGTCTTTTAAGAAATTTTCAACAGCAGTTTTGCAACGCTCAATCTCACTAGCAATGGCACACTGAGAGAGACCTTGCTTTTGTAGCTCGACAATTCTGCCACGTTCAAACTCTGTAAGCTTTTTAGCCTTTGTTTTGTTTTTACCCAATGTAAAACAGGAGATGTCAGTGGGAAATGTTCTCAACGCTTTTGCTTGAGCATAAATTACTAAATTTCATTTCGTGTTTACCGATTAAAGTTTCGTTTTAATATGGCCTGAAGCTTTTGACCAGCTAGTATTTTGGCTAATTTCATAGCGTTCACATTTTCCATATAAGATGCCAAAAGAGTTTTTTATTTTTGTTTTCCATTTTCTTATTTTCATCTTTCGAAGCTTTACTCAAATAAGTGGTTGAGTCCCACAACGCAAAATGCATATTTTTTCTTTATGTTCGTTGGCCTTAAGATTTACATTAGATATTGCTAGGCGAAAATATTAAAACTGCAAACGTGATACTTAAAAATAAAATGAGTTAAATGTATTCCTAACATTTGGGGCTAGTTTATCATCAAAGTTCATCCACCTCTATACAAATATCGATTACCTGATGAAAAGAAATTTATTCCCGGTAATATAATACAAATATATCTAATTAAGCACTGGAATATCTCACTATTCATTGGTAAGAGAGAAGCCCAATAGTTGGCGGTGGTGGTGAAGACTAGCTGCCTTCTCTCTAGTGTTACACATAGCCATCGAGTAGCTTTGCGCAAAATTCAAAACAAACAAGCATAATTAATCAATAAATTTTCCTTTATAATTTAAGATGTTATTATATTTACACTTTATTTTCGATTATAATAGAAATAGAATTCATTTTGTCCATTTTGTAGCTTTGGCTTAAATTTAAACAAAGGAACAAAGTTTTGGTTAAATATACATATTTTTTGTTTCATTAGAATCCAATGATCCTAAACGAGAGAAAAATTAGGAAAACTGTCTCATTTTCTTCCAATGAAGAAGGTAAAATATATCTTTAAGAGTTTCAGTGAAAATCTGAAACATTTGTATTATTTGTAGACAGGAGGAAAAACCTCCTTCTCTCACCCTCTCAAATTTACCCCAACTGCAGATCTAAAATACTCTAATTCCAATAGAAGATGTACGTATCAACAACATTCAAGTTCTTCTAATGGTTATCGTAGTTTAAACACCAAACTGTGGAACGTGAATACAATTTTGAGTTCTTACAGAACTAATGACATTTATAAACATTGTTGTACAGTGTCTATCAAGTGCATCTCAGATAAAACATTGTGAAAAGTCTCTTACAAAGAAACACGTTTGACCTTCGTCTCTGTTTCTGATTCATTATATTTGTGTCCTCTTTCGTATTTCTAGTGTTTCACGGATATCATTGGTTCTAATACCTTACGGTTAAGCACACAATGACTACCTTAACTCATTATATTTTAATTATGTTTGTTGTAAATAGTCTGCTGTGGCCGAATTATCATTATTTTTACTTCTTTTACATACTTAATGTAAACGATATTTTAGATCAAGTTCTGTGTCTCTATTACAGTTTCTTCCATGTCAACATTTAATGCTTGAGTAAATAACATCATTAGGCTAATAAAACAATGAACTGGTATGCAAAGATTTATAAATATAACGAAGTGATCTTAACACATTCGCACGGAATATGTATGTGCCTTGTTAGAGAATAGTAATTTCTGGTGTAGAATGGAATGTTGGCAGGATACCAGGGTTTATATATTATTTTTTAAGATTTTGAACTTTAATAAAGTATGTATGGGCTTAATCTGTAGACGGTGTTATACTCTTTAATAAGTTATATTAAGTTTCTAAGTCTTCGTTGTGGGTACAAAGTTGTAATAAAATGTAATTTTGAGTTTCTAAATATAGAGTTTTCTCCCAAGAAAAAAAATAAAAAAATGTTTACGTCTTTATACCTAGTTTGATGTCTGTCTGTGTAATTATGTGTATAATGATTCATAAATATACCAGTTAGAAGCGTCTTAGAAATGAAACTATTGATGAAAAAAATTTTATAATCTTTCTTTTTCAGTTATATTGTCAGACAAAACTTATAAGATGGAAATCATTGAAACTGTAAAAGTGGACGTACCTGAAAGGTATGTATTTGAAATAAACCTCACACTCAGCTTAAATAGTTCTCCGAGCGTTCTTCCCACAATCAGCAGGACGCAGATTTGAACTCCCGTCATACCAAACACACTTTCAGTTCAGCTGGGGTGAGGGGCTGTTATAATATGATGATCAATCTCATTATTTGCTGGTAAAAGTGTAATCGAGTTTTTAACATTGGGTAGTGTTGATTATATGTCTTCTAGTTTTTCCTAACCCTTCTGGAATGTCTCTGAATAGATTTATACTGATATTTTCAGTTGAAATTACTTACTGGATTTATCTACATTTTTGGCTCAAATTTTAGACACTAAGAGACACAACTGTTTTTATAACCATGCGGTGTTTTTATGTTTTTTACCAACATCCGTGTGGATTGACACTAATTGGATGCTTCAACTTTTAACCCATGTTAATATAAAAACAACAATTTGTACTTTAACTACAACTGTTTTCTCCCCACGTGACGTATCAAACCCACTCACGTCACTCTACACCGGAGGATACTAATAATATGATATCAATTCTCAACGCTCTCCGAATACACGGCGGCTCTTTTTTTATTATTATTGCGGTGTAAGAGAGCCTTTGGTGGTCTTCTGTTTAAACCATTTGCACTATTATACTGTAGGGTGTTATCTGTCTGTCCCTCAGTCAGTAAACACTAAAATGATGCCATATAAGCCATATAATTTGTATTGTCTTGACGTTAGTGTAACGTGCACATGCCATAAATCACGAAGAGAATTATAAACTGTACGATACAACACAACATGACGTATAAACTTGAAAAAATATTTTTCTTACTCTTCATTTTGTTTTTATCTGCTGTTGAAAGAAAACACGTAAGAGGTCGTTTCACAAAATATCTAGTTTATTAATATATTTCGTAGGTTATAATTTAACGAAAGATAAAAGGATTATGTATTCAACTTATTATTTTGTAGTTAATTCATTACAGGGGAAACAAAACTAACCTAACAAGTATCATGGTATAATATCTCAGAAAATAAGGCAAGAAATAATTTCAAAATGCAATAACAACTATTTCTAACTGATGAGTATGTCTTACCAAAGGTCGAAAGGATGAAATTATTAAAAGTCAAAATTTACCTAATGTAAAAGTTATTCTTATTGTATTTTAATATTATTTATTCAACCTAGCAGGTTCCTTACCAGATATTAGTGGCCCGACATAACCAGATGGTTAAAAAACATGACTCGTAATCTGAAGGTTGCTGGTTTGAATCCCTGTCACACCAAACGTTCTTGCCCTTTTATCTGTGGGGCATTATAATGTGATGGTCAATCCCACTATTTGTTAGTAAAATAGGAGCCTAAGAGTTGTAGGTGGGTGGTGATAACTAGATGCATTTCCTCTTGTCTTATACTGCTAAATTAGGGATGGCTAACGCAGATAGCCCTTGAGTAGCTTTGCCCGAAATTCAAAACAAACAAACAAAAACAAACCTTACCATTCAATTAAATTATCCTTAAAGACAATAATATTATAGAATAAGTAAAATTAAAAGTATATGTCAGTGTTAAGTTGCTAAATAAAACCCACACATTACATCTGATGAAACATGAACATATAACTGTTACACTGATCTAAAACCACTGTATTTATACTTATGGCCTGAAAATAAATACTGAGTACCAAATACCACTGATTTGTTGTTAACACTGTTGCTACAAATACAAATGTTTAAAAACCAATTATTAAAGATATATTTGTATGAAAACGTTTCAAAACAAAATCATTAATAATTATACTATTATTATCTCTTTAGATTTTTTTTTTGCCATTCAAGTAAGTTTGACAGAAATGAGATAAGTAACAGTTAACAGAACTGACAAAAATAGAAACTGAAAAATGTTTGTTCTTTGACAGTCATCATCACATTGAAAATACTCGAAAGAAGAGACCAGACATTTCACTGTTAGCTTTTATCGGGTTGAAACATCTTTGTCATCCTCTGCATGGAGATGTTGAGCTGTTGAATCTCAATGTTATGAAATACCTTCTACCAAACATCCTGATATTGACAGTTGCGGGAAGTCAATCTATCCCTGGAGCCCAGCAAATAGTTAAAGATAACGCTGTTAATTTTACTTCTTACGTGATGAAGAAGAATCAAGAAGCTTCATTGAAGGGTGTGAGAGTTCTTTTCTAACACTTGTGTACCAAAGATGTTGATATATCAGACTTTAGATATAAAGTTGCCAAAGCTTGTATAGAGATACTGAAATGTTTTCCTACTGGATCATTTCCTGAAATGGTTGTATGGCTGCATAGGTTGGTACGACATGTTAAGGTTAATTATAGGGTTTTTAGCTCGGAAATATTTTTGTTGCTGCTCAATGAACCAAAAAGAACCCAGAAGTAAAACAAAATAATGTCACCAGACAAACAACTTGCCAACAAGATTGAATTCGATCTTCGTTGATTTGAACAACAGCAAGAGGAGGAAAAACAAGAAAAAAGGAACACTGAAAATGCTTTAAGGCAGAGAAACTCCAAGAGAACATCTGAGAAAGGTAACACACCCCAGCCAGTCATAACTTCTACCAAGCTAGCCATACCATACACTGTTTCCAGAATTCACACACCAAAAAGTAGCTTAATGAATTCAGTTAAGAAAGCTGTGGAAGCAGTAAAGCTAGTTCCTTCCCAAAAATGATAATCAAGAGCAAAAAGTTCAAGAAACACATGTGATGAAAACGATTCTCCAAATCTATGTGCTACACAAGAAAATGCACTAAACAAAGTTACACTGGCTAGTTTTCCAGTTGTTTTGTTAGACAGAATGGATGTTGAGACAGCTCAAGCAAAATTACAAGAAATTAGTGTGCATCAGCGTGAAGTAAGGAAGTGAAGAACATTCTCAAACTCCAAACCATCATATTCCAAACAAAAGTGTTATTTGTTCAGTTTTGAAGAGGGCAATTAGCACACCTTCTGGTGTGATTAGCAACGAAACCTTTCAAAATCCTCTTGATGTCAGTGATATTCCCTTTGTTGAACCAAACTGTGAGAAAACAAAAGACAGATAAGGGAGAAGACAGTTCAACTCCTTTGATTCTTCTCCACCTACAGTCTTTAGAAGTCCTTTGTAAGCTTTGAGTGTCGCATTTGAAAACATGAATTTAATATGAGGAACAAGGAACCCTAGTTTTGATTTTATTGTGTATGTACATATTTCATGTGAATAGTGTTTAGAATGGGGACACCTTAAAGATGTCTCACTTATTAGGGTTTAAATGGTTTTTAAAATTCATGCTGATATTAGATTGTGTATTTTAAAGTGTAATATTTGACTTTATAAAAGTGTAGAGTGAGAGAATTTCTCAGTTTTTAAATAAAATTACTTTGAAAAATTGGTTCTCGGCCTGACCTGAATTTTCAGTTTTGTTTATTTGTACAGATTACCCTCACTCTTTCCCTGCTACTTGTCTCAGATTCCTGTCGCACGTTTCCTCACTTATCGACATATCTCATGTTCTTCTTTTCAAGCCTGTCCTTATTTCTGAATATTTCTCAGGTTTTTTTTTGTTTTATCTGTAATAGTTCTGATAATATTCTCCATTCTTTTCATTTTCTTACAGATTTATTTAAGTTATTTGTAATGATTTGTCACTTTCCCCACATAATTTGTTTACTCTCGTCATGATTCTTTATCCTATCTTATTTAGTCTTTTAAGTAAAATAGCTTGTTTTTTCATATAATAATTTTAAGGCTAATTATCCTTGATTTTACGTTGTTTTTAATGGTGTTAAAATATATCACATGTTATGACGTACACACAAGCGTACAAGAAATGTTAAGTACATAATCTGCAGCATATAT
>MU033938.1:9448-70556 GCA_011833715.1 Carcinoscorpius rotundicauda | reverse complement strand
GATAAATCTAGCTTATTCAACTCACTGGATCCCACTTTAATATTAACTTTTTATCAGTTGTGTGGTTTTCATCAGTCCTTTTTTCGGAATAATAGGGTTTCTTTAATCTATTAACACGTAACAACTGTTTTCTTTTTCCACACATTTCTTTATTCTCAAAATAAATTAAATTCGTTTCTTTAAGGACTCTGAAAGTGTCTTTCCACAGTTTTACTTGTTTCTTGGTGTTTTCTCTCTTAACGATAAGGGTATAAAAATAATTTATATGTTAATTTTACATCATCGGTTTCGCCTTTTATTTGTTTTTTTCTCTCTATGTTGAGCAGGTTGTGTTGAATGTTTTTAATTAATCTCAAAGGCTAACGGCATTCTCTGTTATAGCTTAGTCTTGTAATCATAACTTTCTGCATGATAAAATATTTTTGTGGTCATTATCTCTTGCCTAGGCAGCAGTACATCTCTGCCGTGTAAAAGAAAAAAACGGACTTTTTAAAGTAGACTCATTTTCAGCATTGTTGAAATAGATGAACCAGCTCTTCCCAAGTTTTATTATTTTTTTCACAGTATTAAGAGATCATATCTAGCAAAGTTCTGTTTCCGCTTTTTGATCAAACAAGCAAGTTATTTTAACTCGTCATTATTTTCTTCAGTAATCACATTATCTAAATCACAAATAATTGGGCCACACACTCACGTAAAATTAATAAATCAGTTTTAATATTTAATTAGCTAATCCTCAAAGTAAGTTTACGGGATATGAAGTTGGCTTGGAGACAGTCGAAGCTTTCTTTGATAATACAGTTTTTTTAGAAGATACCATGACATCAGGCCATCTATTTTTATTTAAAAAAATGAAAGAAGTGGCGGTAAGAATAATTATATTCACTCATTACTATCAACTACTGTCAGAAATCTTTATTAGATGGAAGTTTATCATAATCTTAAATCAAAATATTTTTAGTTCACCGGTACATACACAAATATAAACTTTGTTCTTTCCTTTTATACTGTTTGAATCACACAAGACGGCACTTCTATTAACATATTTTCAACGTTTCCTTTTCAATAATGAACTGCAACGGTGTTGTAGAACAATGTCTTTGTCTTCACTTTACGGTAACACTTCCACATTTCCTGCATGGTTACAGTGTGACATGTTGTTGTTCAATTTAATGGGATTCATCAACACTGTTAAAAGTCAAACAGTATTATAGTGTTGATTAGTGATTTAAATTTGTTTATCAATATATCTGGAAGAGAATCTAATTATAAAGTACGACCTTTGTAAAATTTAAAATCAATAAATAGTAATCTGGGCCATAAAAGTTTCGTAACTCAGAGCTATGGCCTTCACTGTGATGGCGCCATTATAACACATTATATAAATTCGTAAATTTGAAGAATACTATTAACATAACCAACTGACTTGCAGCTGATATCAACGTATTACAGCTTATTGCAGTATAATGAAGATGAAGTCAGTGGTAAGTGTTTTGCAGTTTATTCTGTAAGTTAATTATCGGTTAAACTCGAGCACAGCTCACCGGAAAGAAATAGTTGTATTTGTTGCATGGTATCATTCCAGTATGAGAAGGGGCAAAATAATATGAGATAAATGGACCAAAATTAATTTTTGTACATAAGAGACCTGATCTCATTACACTGTTAGTGAGATATAAATTGATAACATCATTCTTAGAAAGGTATTCCGTTTCAGTGTAACAGAATTCCCAGTAAAATAATACTGTGACAAACGTTATCATCATATAAAACAACAAACAAAAAAATTATGTTGAATTTACCATCAAGCTCCTCCCGCAGAATCTGTCAGAACACCAGTAAAATAATCTTTATGTTGACAAGATTCACTAAATTAATCAGTCATTTCTATAACAGTTATTAATACAAATTTGGCTAAACGATTTGAACTAAACATGAATAATGCCATTTATTTTATACTTAATCTGTTCTATGTATGAACATTTCGCAATAAAGTATTAAAACTTTATGGAAAAAAAGTTATAGGACAAGCTAATTTATATCGTACTAGTTTGTGTAACTGTATGTTTCCGTGAAATAACATTGGATCTACAGAATTTCCTCACGGAAAAAGCAAATAGCTTGGTTGTTTAATGGTCCTAATCCGTAAAACATGAAATTTATTATTTATTTTTTTACAGAATTTCATTCTACTTTTGATGATTACGGTCTACACTGTAGGAATGTACGCTGAAAACTGAAGTAACAAGAAAACCCGAAACATCCACAATGGTAATAGTGGTTACAAATATTTCTGGGGAAATAGCAGAGCTCTTAACGGACGTAGGAATGAAAGTGGTTTTGACAAGAAACCGGATTTTGGAATATGTAACGGAAATGGAAGATACAAAAAGAATATGTTTAGAAGAGACACGGACGTTGGCTTGGTTTTTCACAATGACCCAACTTAATAGATGGGTTAACAAGAGAAACACGAACAACAAGACAAGGAGATTCCGGAGGAAGAAGAGAAAGTGAAACAAGATTAGATAGTGAGCTCAGAATGAATGACAGTCTACATTTGGAAGCATAAAATCGTATTGGTGAAAGGTAATTGGAAATAACGGACTTAATTTCGATGCTCAAGTTAGTATTAATAAGTAAGAATATCAACATTTAAAAACGGAAGAGTTTCAAAGTTTCACTTTTCAAATAATAAAGTTAATCAATTTAACCACCAGGCCATACCTCTCGGCTCGCATATCTGAGGATCGCTGGTTGAAATTGTTTTCCCTATCACTAGTCAAAGTTTGCCCCAACATTTTCAAAATTTGTGACTAATGTAATGTTTTTTTTATTAATATGAACATCATCTCATAGGATAAAAGAATGCATAATCTGTTTTTTTTAATAACTATAACCTCATATTGTCATCATTGGTATGTTAAGTTTTTGGAAGAATCTGGTTTGATAACTTTAATGTTTTTAAAAAATTTGAATATTTTAAAAGAATTGCCGCCTTCTAATGGTAAATGTAAGTCGTTGCTTTTCTAGGTAATGTGTAATACCCAAGAGTTTAAAATTTATACACATTAAAAAACGTATCAGGTATGAAATGAGAAACATAAGGGCCTAAGGTCACTTTGTTTATTTAATGCAAAGCCACACAGTGGTCAATTTGATCTTTCTTTTTCGCATAGATATTAGCGATTTAAGTAATTAAAGTCATCGAACAGTCGTTGGGAGAAGAGAGAGAACAGTTGTGTTTGTGCAGCATAAGTAATCTTCGATTTTATTAAAGGGTAAGAATGGGACATTTTAACCTCCACTTCACAATTAGCTGAAAGGAAATAAGAGGAGATTCATAAATAGAATAGCATCTGTGATATATTATTTGTTGCGAAAGATTCCACTGGTGTATTTATATATATACATATATATGTCGGGCATAATAACATTTAATGGAAACTGAACTTATGTGAAAAGAAATATTATCCATATATATGCATGAATAAAAGTATTGAAACCAAATACCACAGTAATCAAATAATTTATAGTTGTCTTCAAACATGAAGTTCCTCAGGATAACAAAGAGAAAGTTTGCAGATCTTTGTCATCCTGAATATGACCTACATAGGTGGAAACATTGTTGTCTACTTTATTTTAATAAAAGTTTTAATACCCATACCAAACGTCTTGAGATAATTTTTCGCTTCAAGTGAGTTTCTCGTTATCACGAATAAACTTCCCAAATCCTTTGAAAATTATTAAAGCTAATCAAATAACTTAGGTAAAAAAAATCGACATTTTTTTCTTTTTAATTCAACTTATATTAAACTTTATAGATGTTTTTCCTTTTTACTGCTTCTTAGAATCTGGATTATCGCTGGTAGAAGTGATGTTGTGAAATATTTCCTTTGTTCAATCAACAACCCGTAGGTAATATAGTGAAAACAAAAATATCGAAATTACTATAAACTGAATTTTGATATAAATAATTTTTGCATTGGAATTTAGTTTGATTTTTGCATAACAGAAAACAAAGAACAATAAACCGAATAAAGTAAGAAATAAAGTGTAATTTATAGTTAAAATAAAACTTTTGTAAATCTCTTTGTCTGTGTTTCTCCTCTACCAGGAACACGTTTCGATACATAATCATATGCTTACGCAAACGCAAACATACGTGGCAGGGGTTTAGTTTACAGAGAGAGAAAACAGAGGAATTCTCTCTCCAACTGGGGTGTTGAGGATCGTTGTGGTTCCTCTTCGTCCCCTTACTTGAGAAATTGTTAAAATATCCGTGAGGTTTTTCCTTTACTTCTCTTTAATATTTCTAAGTGGAGTAGAGTATTTGTGAGTGAGAGGAGAGACGGGAGAACCGGACGAGAGCAGCATAAGTGAAGTGAGCCAGACCTTGGCCCGAGGACGGATTACAGTTGCGGCTGGCGAATTGATTTTAAAATTTACTGTTTACTATGACTAGATACTCTATGACTGAGTAAACGGCCCTTTTTAGAATGTATCTGTGACTTGCAGATCCGATGCCAGAGACTTTGCTGTGGGGGAAACGGGAGTACCTCGAGAAAACCCACTTTCACGACCTGGACGCCGAAAAATCTACCCAGACCATGCCGGGAATTAGCTAGGAAGAAAGATAGGAATAAAAATAAATAAATAAAATTAAAAAAGAAGAACTAATGAGCTATGACGGTGGTACACATAGAAACTGTTAGCTGCGGTCTTGTAGATCGGGTGGTACCTTCGTAATGAACTTGTTTTCACACTTGAAGCCCATTGGTGCAAGTGAAAAACGTGGTCTCGGTGGTGGAACATCTGGCTGTTCTTCGTTGGTCTGTGATGCTTTGTTTCTTCTTGTGATTTTAGTTTGAGTTTTCTGAGTGGAGGTAGTTTGTTTTTCAGTTTAAACTGTCGCGTCGATGACTACCTTGGTAATGGTTTGAGTCTGGCTGGTTGTTAAATTCTGTAGAACTTGAATTGAAGTCAGGCATGATCTGTCCTCTTTCCTTCTTGGGTTGCTGACTCTTGGCGTGTTGCTAGCAGAGGGAGTTGACGTCTTCTGGGTCGAGTTAGCTGTATCTGTTTTCGTGTTTCTTCTGGTTAGATCTGGACTCGGCGGTATTTTTGTAGTTTCTTGTTGAAAGTTGTCCGTTGGTTGTTTCTGATGTCTGGAAGCTTTGTTTGACCAAGTTTTGAAAGGTCGTCGATGTGGGCGTTCGGCTCTAAAGTGGAATATGTAATAATAACAGCCCTCACGTTAAATACAGTCAGCACTGTACTTCGACGTTGTCACTATCTTCATAAAGTACGTAGGCAGGTCAGTGTTTTCAGACAAAATTCAGTGAACAGCATACACATTGGCTTGCATTTGATATTCTATGGCTTGTTTGATTTCTTCTTGTTCTATTAATGGGTCGACTCCCATGAGGAATACTGATTAAAGACTGACTGGACTTTTAGGAGGGAAACAACTTACATTAAATTTGGTGTTCCATGGTTGGCAAAGATAAATTTGGTCTGCAGTAGTGGCTGGTTGTATGAGGATTCCGCCCCAGCGTAAAATTCGGGTCCTGGATGGTTCAATGTTTGCCCCTGGCTTGACTCGGGCGATCAACGTGGCGACTTGAAACGGCGTGAGGTTCGACGATTACCGGCGGAACTAACGGCCTGACTGGCGAGGATGAACGTTTCGTTCTAAAAAGCACGTTGGGAGAGATATTAGCACGTCTGACTTGCTCAGTGATTAGCTCTGGAACTTCTCTAACTATTACGCTGTTCACTCATCAAATGCTTAGTTAGGCTAGTTTGTTATTAATATATTTTGACAAAAATATTTGAATAACGAAATTAATCAATGGGTTTATTAAAGAAAAACCTGACGTGTAGTTTTATAATATTTAGACTTATTTATTAATTCCACAGTGAAGATAGCTTCAACTTGTAAACTGAATAAAGTTTGATACATGTAAACATAGTGTTTAGTTTATGATGAACAGTGTTTACAGAAATGTAATATTTTTGACATCCTTTATCGGAACAAACAGAAATTTGAGAGAAAATGATATACTCTTTTAAGTCCCAGAGTGAAACTCATCTTAAATATTTTTGTACCAATAGAGGGCAGCATCTATTGGGCAAATGTTTTTATATTTAAGAATAATTTATTCTTAATATATATGAAAAAAAAAACGATTATAAATTTTCTTCAAGAAATGTTACACCTTTATTGACTTGCCACTGACAACCAACTTTTACCTTTGTCACTACAATTAATAAATTTCAGGATCAAACATTTGACCGTGCAGTAAAACAAATGTCTTCAAGTCGACTTGAATACGAGAGGTGGAAGACTTTCGAAACGTCGTCCTCTTCACTTGTTTCCACAACAGGCAGTTGCCGTCCATTCTACGAAGTTTCATGATATTTTATAGTTTTATTCCCATCCATATTAATGTTAAATTAATCTAATACAAGTACAAATCATCAGAAACATACACAGGTGATGACAAAATAGAAACAATAGTTTTATTTTTCGTGAAATACTAAGAAAAGAATAATCTTATATTTTGTATTGTAATCATGTCATAATATAATTAATTTTTAAAATATAATGGGATTAAATAGTTATTGAGAATAAACTTTCTGAAACAAATAAAAAATAAATTTATTATTATTTATTATTCTTTGTCTAATTTCCACTAGGCCTGGCATGGCCGAGCGCGTAAGGCGTACGACTCGTAATCCGAGGGTCGCGGGTTCGCGCCCGCGTCGCACTAAACATGCTCGTCCTCCCAGCCGTGGGGGTGTATAATGTGACAGTCAATCCCACTATTCGTTGGTAAAAGAGTAGCCTAAGAGTTGGCGGTGGGTGGTGATGACTAGCTGCCTTTCCTCTAGTCTTACACTGCTAAATTAGGGACGGCTAGCATAGATAGTCCTCGAGTAGCTTTGTGCGAAATTCCAAAACAACAATACAATACTAATTTCACACCTTCCTCCCCCCAGTGGCTCACCGGTATTTCTGCAGACTCACCTCACTAGGCATCTGTTTTCAATACCTTTAGTTGGCAGAGCAGAGATATTCCATTGTATATTCCAAACAACAAATTATTATCAAGCAAAACACTGAAGGATTCATTTTTGTCCACGTGACTAACGTGGTTGGTTTAACCTCAAAAAGGCACTTGCAATGAATATTAAAATGCACATGTTGGAAAGATGAGAAGATAAAAATGTGTTTAATGTATAATGAAGTGAAATAATAGTTATGACATTATTACATTTTCGTTTGTTAATTTGTTTCTAAACTTTGTGAAAATCATGTTGTTACTTTCAGAGTGAACAATTTGCTTCATGACAGATTTGAATATCGAAAGGGCTGAAAATATATTAAAACTATTTCTACGTATCAATTACTTCGAACCTTGCGCATTGGAGACTCCTTTATGTTTTCTTCTGTGGAATGTCATAGCTTCGTCAACGACTACTTGTACTTACAACGCAAGAAAACAAGTTGAGACGAAACTAAGATGATTAATTGCTTGTCTGAGTGATTAAAAAATACTGTTAGTACCATTAGAGAAATGGAAAATTTTCTCATTCCTTTTGAACAACAGGTACAAAGATATACAACTTAGTTTTCCAAATTTTCAAAAAAATATTATGGAGCAAATTAACTTCATTTGTTTTATTTGTGAAGCTGTAATAAGCTTATGTTGCTTTTGTTTGCTGTTCTATATAGAATTTTTACACAATGTATACCTGTGTTTCACCTACTGTGGGTATCGAAATTTTAACGTTATAAGCTATTAGAATTAAGCAAAAACTGCTGGGGCATTAATAATCATAACATTAATATAAATAATGAATAAAAAAGTTTCATTTTTCCCTAAGTAAAACGAACCGACCTAAGTTATTACTTTTACGCTTGTTTTGGTCTTTCTTTTCTTTAATTCTTTAATATTATTATAAACCAACAACATTATAAAAATGTACCAGTTATAGGCAAACAATAAAAAACGAATCTACCAGTCATAAGCAAACAATATCAAACAAATCCACTTGTTATAAACAAACAATATGAAACAAACAAACTTATTGATCTTTATTTCAAAGGTATTAAAACAATGTAAAGGTGACTTTTGAACGGAAGCACAAACAATGGGCTGTCTGCTTTCTGTTGAGATGAGTTCCGAATTTTATCATTTTAAGTTGAAACTTACTTCTAACAAACATGCAACAAAAGAGAGAAATTATGATGATGTACGATTATGATAATTATAAAATTAAATAAAAATAGGTAATTGATGAAATACACACAACAGAAAAAATATTCCAAGAGAAGCCTAATAACGAAATTATCAGAGTGATCAAAGGCTCTCAAAGTCTCAACATATGAATCATCATAATTCATATTATACATGAAAGAAAATATAACATGATAAAGGAGAAAAAAGTTTGTAATAGACAAAAATTCCTTGTTGTATCTCGACTCGTAATCTGAGGATTGCGGGTTCGAGTCCACGCAAACCAAAATACTCGCCCTCTCAGCTGTGGAAGCGTTATAATGTGACGATCAATCCCACTATTCGTTGGTAAAAGAATAGCCCAAGAGTTAGCTGTGGGTGGTGATGACTCGCTGGCTTCCGTCTATCTTACACTGTTAAATCAGGAAAGGCTCGCGCAGATCATCCTCGAGTTGCTTTCCGCGAAATTAAAAACAAATCAAATCAAACCGAACAAAAATTGCATATCTTTAACAATTTTGTTGCTAAAGAAATTTTTCAACAGCGAATAAACCATAAACCTGATTTATTTTTAAAATTTGGAAGCATACTAATTGATATCTTTTTTAGATTAATTTAAAGTTCAAAATTAAGTGTGTCAGATGTTGATTCTGGAAATTGTGTTGAATGTGAAACGTTATTGTATGAATATATTATGTTGGTATAATACTTTTAATTAATGAAGTTTACTGAAAATATATTTCACAAATTCTTAAAAACCAAAATTGAGAAAATATCACGAAAGAATTTTCACCGTGTTTCTTGACCAAAACTTGCCAATTAACCAATCATTGGTAATCTTAGTAAACACAATGTTAAACTGCTGTTTTGGTTTGTTTCGAAATTCGCGCTCAGCTACACGAGGACACTCTGAGCTAGTCATTCTTATTTTGCGCTAAGACTAGAAGAAAGACAGCTAGTCATCACCACCCAACGCCTACTTTTAGGCTACACGTTTACTAATAAATAGTGGGATTGGTCATAACTTATAACGTTCCCACGGTTGAAAAGGCGAACATGTTTAGTGTTGACGGGAATGTTCAGTTACTGAAATATGGCAATGTAAGAAAACAAAGTAAAGGAATTATATAATATATATAAAAACATAGTTACGTTTTGTTTGTATCGTTTGTTTTTATATCAAGAAAACTCAAACTTTATATTAAAAAGTTGTTATGCATTTCCATATTTAAAATGTTCATTAATTCATTCGTAATAGGAGGGTCGTGGGTTCGAATTCCATCAAAGCAAATATGCTCGCCCTTTTAACTGTAAGGGAGTTATAATGTTTCGACCAGTTCCACTATTTGTTGGTCAAAGAGTAGCCTAAAAATTATCTGTGGGTAGTGATGACTAATTTCCTTCCCTTCAGTCTCACATGGCATAATAGGGACCGCGAGTGCAGATAGCCCTCGTGTAGCTTTGGGCGAAATTCAAAACAAAGAAACAATAATTAATTCATACTTACTTTACTCTAATGTCTCCGGATTTACAACGTTAAAATCAGGGGGTTCGATTTTCCTCGGTGGGCTGAGCTGATAGCCCTTTGTGGCTTTGCTATAAGAAAAACACACACTCACTTTCCTCTAACGGACAGTGTTATCAGTATGTTTCTACCTAACCATCACAATAGTTAATGTTCTTTACAGACCATATAGAGCACCGAGACGTTTCGTAGAATTTATAACAACATTAATGTTTCTGAAACTCTGAGATATCAGTGAGAGTTTTAGCGAAACGTTTTATGTTTGTCTTATGAAAGGAAAATTTTTGTTTTGTTACTAATTCATAGCTTTTATGTTATTGTCTGTGGGAAATTAATCTTGTCCTTCTGCACCGGATCTCGAAATCTTCATTTTTTGTGGTCGAACATTCATATATATATATAACTATCAATTTTATTAATTTTGATAAATATGCTTATTTTATTATCAGCTAACCACGACCGTTAGTTAATACTTTAATATTAAAATAAAGCTATCATAAATTACTCTACATCAAAACCAGATGGGCTATTGTGACATTCAACCACTTCAGTGACCTATGAGTAAGACAATCTTTTGTTGTTGACTGGCCATGTTCCGGCATTATTTTTTAACTTACGCAGCCCATGTAACTTCCAAAATGTAATTAAAACAAATCTTTCCCGTGTTGTGTGTAACACACGACTTACTGATATTACTACAAAAACATAATATTATCATTAGTGAATCAGTCAGCTTCCAGTTATCTAAACTACTTCCTTCTGCTATAGTTCTCTCTTGATGTTAAAATTCCTTGATACTTTATCCAGCTCTCGAATAGGGCAAGTTTCAGATTTCATCTTTTATGTTCGACAGTTTTTTCAGACTTGAATTTACATTTATATTCTGAATTAACTGTAACTCTTTTACAGTCAATAGTTCTTGCCTGGGTATTCCGATATTTAAAATATTTCCTGTATATTTAGTTTTACTTTTAAAACTATAGGATGATGTAATTCCTTGGCTGTGAGCAGAAGAAGTTACAGTCAATCTAAGATATCAACTATTCTTTAATTTAATTACCTCAGTTCGATAAGGAAACCGATTTATTTTTCATTTAGGGCATAGTATCAGTAAGATAAGTTTATCATTTACACATAAGATAGTGAAGTTTCTGATGTATTAATTTAGTAAAAATAAAATTATGCTATAAATCCAGTTAATGTAAAATGTATTCTTTAAACGTTGAAGGGTGAAAAATATGGCAATACGAAATCACTTCCTTACTACCCACGATTGGCAAAAACGAACAGCAAATCGGCTGAATCATCATACAATCATTCCTTAAAACTGATTTTACAATTTATTTCTCCATTATCTGCTCTCCCCAAAATACAGTGAAATGAAAGCAAATTGTATAGTTTTAATTACATTATAAAGTTATCGGTTACTTAGATTAGTTGAATTCCACACTGTACTCTTTCAGGGAAAAACATGTTTTGTCAGCATCAAAAAATTTTCGTTTAATGTAATAGGTATTTCTCTGTACTTTCATGTTGTGGTCAAATGGGCTTCATATAAGACCGAAGACGTTGACAAGTGGAAAAAGAATTGTTTACCAGTGTAAGACAAGAGGGAAGGCAGCTAGTCATCGCCACCCACCACCAAATCTTGGGCTACTCTTTTACCAACGAACAGTGGGATTGACTGCGCACTATAACGCCCCCACGCCTGAAAGGGCGAACATGTTTGGGGCGACCGGGATGCGAACTCGCGACTCTCAGATCACTGGTCTCACGCATTAACACGCTTGGCCATGCCGGGCCTGAGACGAACTAAGATAATTAATTGAGCAACTGGAGTGCTTATCTAAGTAATTAAACAAATATTGTTAGAAACATTAGAGAAATGGAAATATTTTCTCATTGCGTCTGAACATTAGGCACAAAGATATACAATTTAGTTTTCCATTTTGTGAAAGAAATATTATGGAGCAATTTATCTTTATTTCTTTATGAAGCTGTGGTACTAATATTCATAACATTAATATAAACAATGAATAAAATCTTCATTTCTCTTTAAGTAAAACAAACCGACGTAAATTGTAACGCTCTTTTTGGCTTTTCTTGTGTTTAATTCTCTATTTATTATTATAAGCAAACAATATAATGAAACATGTAGCAGTAAAAAGCAAACAACAGCAAACAAATCTATTTGTTACAAACAAGCAATATAATACAAATGTACCAGTTATAAGGAAACAACAAAAAACAAAGCTACTTGTTTTAATAAGTAATATAAAACAAATCTACTCGTTATAAACAAACAATATAAAATAAATCTACTTTTCATTAAGAAACAATATAAAAAAGCCTACTTATCATAGAGAAGAGGAAAAACAAACCAACTTATCATAAATAAACAATATAAAGGAAATTTTCTGACCGTAAACAAATAATATAACAGAAATCTACTTATTATAAACAAACAATATAAAACAAATCTATTTATCATAAACAAACAATATAAAATAAATCTACTAATCACAAATACACAATATAAAACAAATATATTTATCACAAACAAACAATATAAACATATCTGCTGATCACAAACAAACAACATAAAACAAACCAACTTAAAGATCTTTATTTCAAAGGTATGAAAACAATGTTTGGTGACTTTTGAACACAATCCCAAACAATAGGCGATCTGCGTTCTGTACACAGAGTGGAACAAGGCCCCGAAGTTCAGCATTTTAAGTTGAAACTTACTTCTAACAAACACACGACAAAAGAAGAGAATTATGATGATCTACGATGATGATAATTATAAAATTAAACGAAAATAGTTAATTGATAAAATATACACAAAACAAAAAAAATAGTCCAAAACAAGCTCAAAAACAAAATTATCAGAGTGACCAAAGACTCTCAGTCTCAACAAAAGAATAATAATCCATATTATACGTGAAAGAAAATATAACACAATATAAGTGAAAAATGTCTGTAACAGTTAAAATTCCCTTGGTATATCTCGACCATACATGCTCGCCCTTTCAGATGTAGGGGCATTATAATGTGACAGGTCAATCCCAATATTCGATGTTAAAAAAGTAGTCTGAGAGTTGGCAGTTGGTGGTGGTGACTGGATGCCTTCTTACATTGCAAAATTTGGGACGGTTAGCAAATATAGCTCTCGTGTAAGTTTGCGCAAACTTAAAAAACAAACCAACTTATAACTATTCGTTATTTAATAAACTTCCTTAATCAGTTCATAGCATACAATGTTCTACCTTTTATTAATGGATTGCATTCATGTGTAGATTAAGATAAAACTTGCTTTGAACCTCTACGTTGTTGTATTTTGGAATATTTTCGTTAGTTTTTATTCACGGCAAAACCGTAGGTAAAACAAAAAATCTTCATAAAGTTCAACGAAAGAAAACAAGTTGAGACGAACTGTTTGTTTGTATGTTTGTTTTGGAATTTCGCACAAAGCTACTCGAGGGTTATCTGTGCTAGCCGTCCCTAATTTAGCAGTGTAAGACTAGAGGGAAGGCAGCTAGTCATCACCACCCACCGCCAACTCTTGGGCTACTCTTTTACCAACGAATAGTGGGATTGACCGTCACATTATACACCCCCACGGCTGGGAGGGCGAGCATGTTTAGCGCGACCCTCGGATTACGAGCGCACGCCTCAACGCACTCGGCCATGCCAGGCCTATGTGGAAAAAGAAACGATCCAGAAGTAATATTGCTACATGGTGAAATGTTTGACACCGAGATTTATTAATCGTTATGACAGTGGTGGAAAATTTGAGAGGCAATGACAAGTCAATAACAACGTAACATTTTCTGAAGAATCCTTAGAAGAGTTTTTTTTTTTATAAACATTAAGAATAAATTATCTAAAATATAAAAATAAATACTTATACATCATACTGCCATCTGTTGGTACAAAAACTATTTTGTCTTTATATCAGTCCATGCATCATGTAGGTTTTACAGATGGTAAGTATGGAGGTAATTTCCTTTCAGTTTTTTCTGTATGTTGCTTTCAAAGGTATCTCTATAAACACTCACAGTGCATCCTTTACTGCGGTTGTCTTTACTTCAGTTTATGTGTTATAATTTGATGTGACACTTTTTCTAATGTTTTTGGAGGTGTAAAGCATGAACTCAATTTTCCACTTGCAGCTACAAACAATACTTGTACCAACTTAGAAAACTCAGTCCCACTATTTCCGACTGTAAATGACAATAGTAGTTACTGATTCTGAATTGTGATGTAACCTTTCAGTTCCTGTATTTTGAAGCGTAGAAGATCTTATTTTGTATGTATCAAAGAATTAGTAATGTTTACCATTGTTTAGGACACTTTTCTAATAACCTGGTCATGCAATTCAAATTTCTGGTATAATAAATATTTTATAGTCAGATAATAATTTCCATAGACACGTGTGTTCGTATGTTTGATGTTCCATTTTCTTGTTTAATTTAGGTTAATCATCTGTGGTAGCATATCCAAATAAAAATTTGAAAACATTTCTAACTTCGTATATTAAAAAGAAATTGTGAGAAATCCGATCCAAAACAAAAACGCTGTTTTTAATATCCTTTAATTCTCATAACAAATCTTCTATCTTTATAAGATATCGTTGAATGGCCCGGCATGGCCTAGCGTGTTAAGGCATGCGCTCGTAATCTGAGTGTCGCGGGTTTGCATCCGAGTCGCGCTAAACATGCCCGCCCTCCCAGCCGTGGGAGCGTTATAAGTTATGGTCAATCCCACTTTTCGTTGGTAAAAGAGGAGCCCAAGAGTTAGCGGTGGGTGGTGATGACTAGCTGCCTTCCCTCTAGTCTTACACTGCAAAGATAGGGACGGTTAGCACAGATAGCCCTCGAGTAGCTTTGTGCGAAAATTCAAAACAAAGATATCGTCGAACTTGCGTTGAATAGTTCTCAATTAATCCTTCCTGTAAGATCCTTACTGAACATAAGACAGCTGTTCCAGGATTTGTCACATGAAATGACGTCATATTTTCCGAATCACTCTCGTCGAAACTAACACGACGACTTACGTCAAAAGATTTCTCAAACGATATTAGTCCTTCTCGTGATCAAACTGTTAATCGGACATACTGTGAATATGGTATATCTCCGAAAGTTATCCACTTATCTCTTTATAATATGAAATAGCTTTCTTCAATGAGAAAAATTCCAGTTTTATTTTTTACTGGTAAAATGCTACTTTCTGTGCGCCAGGTTTCCATTCACCCGTAGGATAATGATCGTAGTAAAACTGCAGATATGTCGTCAAGTAAAACATATGAAGACAAACGTCTTAAAACCCAAAAACACACACACACATATATATAACATATTTAATAATGTTTATACACATCCTATATTGTCTACTTCACCATACTTGGAACTGCGCATATGTCTTAACATTGTTAAAACATTCTTGCACACCAAGTGTTTCTTCACTGAAGCGAACAATAACTCTATTAACATCATTTTAGGGTTATGTGGGAAGGAATTTCACTCGACTCCTTGTAGGGGTTAGGATTACTTCTGGTTGAGTTGGTACAGGACCACGTGACCTAAGGTTATAATCAGAGGTAACAGTATCAGCTTACGTCGTTATAGATGTTCTTTATTTACTCTCCTCGGGTAAAGGGACGTTGACGCAACTTGACACTCGATGCGTAGGACCATCTATCTCAAAATTTCTTAATCTTATACATGGTATCAACGTCCTCTAAGTTTTAGTTTCTATTCGGCTTCACTTATCTCTTCATCATCATTAGATAAATCTAGACTATTCGAATCATTCGATTCGACTCAAACATTTTTCTTTTTTGTCATCATCTGGTTTTCATTAGTCAATTATTCGCTCTGATAGAACTCCCTATCTTCAGTTGCTTTAATATGTAAACATGCAACAACTGTTTTCATAGTTTCTTGGTATTTCCTTTCTCAACAATATGGGTATATAACAGTAGTTTATCTTTTAATTTTATATCATTAGTTTTCGCCTTTTTACTTCATTGTTCCTCCTTATGTTTAGCAGCCTTTGTCAAATGTTTAATAGTTAACTCAAAAGCTAACTGGATTCTCTGTTATAACTCAGTCTTGTAATCATAATCTACTCGTAATCATATTTAATCTGATTAAATATTTTAGGGGTCATTATCTCTTGTATAGGTGCATTACATCTCTACCATGTAAGAGAAAGAACGGACTTTCAAGAGCAGACTAAGTTTCATTACTTTTGTAATAAATCAACCAGCTCTTCTCAAGTTTTATTATCCTTCTCACAGTATTGAGAGATCACATCTGGCAACGTTCTGTTGATTATTTCTGCTAATGCAGAAGCAGCTGGATAAAAAATAGCTATTTCTGTTTTCAGAACCTTACAATTGAGAAACATCTTTTATTAACTTGGAAAGAAGGTTACTATTTCCATCCGTCAGTAAATACTGGAGTACACTATGTCGAGCTGATTCGTTATTTACAAATGTTTCAGCTGTGGTTTCCGCTTATGAACAGGCAAGTTTATTGCCTCGATATATTTTGTTGAATAGAGTGCGACGACAAACACATATTTTTCTCCGCTGTATAAAGTAAGTAATGGACCAAAAAAATATCCATAGCTACTATCTGAAATGGTGTGGATAAACTTGGTACTTTTTGGAATGGAATGTTTTTATAATATGGACGTGTCTTCCGTTCGTAACATTCCATGCACTAAGCTTTCTTGTAATGTGACTGAGTGATTTACATCAGCTTTTCCAAACTATCTACTGTGATAAGCGATAGGATGTTTTTTTCTGTTTTCATCTAATTGTTATATTACCGCATCTGTAGCTTAGCGTGAAGTATCTGTGTTTATGATAACTTCTTTATTAACATCTAAGTAATTTAAAAAGGATGATTTAATACAACATCTTCTAATTTCTCGAATGTTCTTTGTCTTTTATCTGCTCACATAACTTCTGCTTCCTTCATAGTTAGCTTAGTTTCAGGTTTTGCCAATAACTTAAAATGTAGAATAAATCTCCTATAAAGTCCTACCAATGCACGGACACCTAACGTTTTAGTATCATATGTTACAGCGTCTGCGGTTACCAAACGATTAAGAAATTCTATTTCTTTATCAAGAACTGACATTTGATTGATTTCACCTTTGAAGTTTCATCTCGTAACCTATCAAATACACGTTTCAGTCTTTCTAAGTGTTCTTCTGTAGTCGTGGTGAACACTATAACGTCATAGAAGTAACATAAACTTTCTCAGTATTCTATATGTCATAATACGATATTCATTAATCTCTGTAATGTTGAAGGAGTATTACAAAAACAAAATAACATTCTGTTGAACTGATATTTACTCGAAGGTAAGACAAAAGCAGTTTGAGCTTTATCTTTTGTTATTACCTACCAGTACGCACTTTGAAATCAACAGATGAAAAGTATTTAATATTACCCAACCTTTCTTAAGTTTTTCTGTAAATTACGCAACAGATAACTATCAGATTTATGTAGTATTGCAAAATATCTTACGAACAGTATTCAAAACATCATATGCAGTGATATTATTGGGCCGCACACTCATGTGACATTAACAGATTAATTTTAATACTTAAATAACCAATCCTCAAAATACGTTAATGGGATATGATGCATGACTGGCGACTGAAGAAGCTTTTTTTTCGTAATACAATTTTTTGCTAGACATTATGATATTTAACGACCTATTTTCAATTTAACAAATGAAAGCAGTGGCTGTCAAGCTAATTAAAGTTCGCTATTGATGCTTTACTACCAGCTACAGTCAAAAATCATTATTAGATGTGATTTTATCATCATCTTAAATTAAAATATTTTTAGTCAACAGGCACAAACATAAAATAAATATATATTTTTTCCTTTTATACTGTCTGAATCACACTAGATGGCACTATATTCGATAAAAATTTTATAGGAATCTTCAATTTTTCAAATGAAATCATGATTTCAAAGCAGTAAAAAAAATTAAAGTTAAATTTAATAAATTTCTACATGTTATTTTGCGATTCCAGTCCAAACATATAATATTTTATTGACCTCTTTTCGTCGTTTCTTTTTCTGAAACAGCTTTACTTTACTTTAACACTTCAATATTATTTGCATGGTGAGTTTTGCTGTGATTGTTACATTTTTTTATCTTTTATGGAGACTAAACGCAACAGAAAGACACAGATAACAGCTTGTATAATTTATTACAATAAACTATTATATATGTGACAAACATAAAATAAATTATATAATAACAATGACAGATATTCAGTTTCAACCTTCAAAGTTAATTACAATACAAAATGGTACTGGCCTGTGTCTAATAATATGATCCAGAATGAAAGTTCAAAAGTCCAGATCAAAAATCCAAAATTCCGGTCTAGGGTGTGAATTTGGTCCTAAGAAAAAATTCCGAAGTTTGAATGGAGAAGTCCAGAAACAATTCACAGTCCAATAAATTTGACGAAGTTCTTTTGACGATGTTTTTGATGAATGTCTCAACTTTATTCCCGTTCTCCCTTAAACAGTCCTGTACGTGTTGACCTTCAGTATAACCAGTAATTCGAATGAATCGTAAAGATTGACGAAATAAAATCACAGCTTCTGTAGATCTAACTTCAGTCACAAATTCAAGATGAATAAACACACAGCAAATGTTTAAAATTTCTCAAACGAACACAACTTCTCTTGAATCGAATGTAAACAAAATGACGGACTCTCCTCGCATCGCCGTCTGTTTATTACTAGTAGGCCTACTCTTCTCGAACAATCGCAGTTAACTACCCAGCATTCCAGAGTAATCTAGATTCGTCTCTACAGACATCAGGCCAATACAAAATGATCGATCTACCTAGTTCTAGAAATTTCTACATGAATAATAACGTAATATACCTAACGCTTATACATTAACACAGAGTAATCTCGATTAATCTCGTACAGGACACCAGGGCCAATTACCAAATGTACGATCTACCTAATTCTAAAAATTTCTACATGCATACAATGTATATACATAACGCTTTATACATAACAGGATGCAGGAAAACAGGTTTACATATTAACTGTCCATTTAATTAAAATTTATTCCACATGTTAAAAGCTGTGATAGGAGTCTCCTGCTAGTACAGCAGTGCGTCATGATGATATACGAGGATATAATCAGGTGTTCGATTCTCTTCGGTGGACTCAGCATTATCCTCGATGTGGCTTGATGTAGATAGAGGAACTGCCCCCCAGTGGCTCAGCTGTATGCCTGCGGATTTACACACTAAAATCCGGGTTTCGATACCCGTGGTGGGCAGAGCACAGATAGCCCATTGTGTAGCTTTGTGCTTAATTCAAAACAACAACAACAAGATAGAGGAGCAACATTTTAGTTTTATACGCTAGTTCAGTTAAATATAAAGCAAAACTTAAACAAATACGAATAATTTAAGTAAATGAAAGATATTTCTGAAAAAAAAAGACCTAGTCGAAAAATTTATTTTATTTTATTTTTTTAAACATTTAGGAGGAGTGAAAGTGGTGGATGGTTCCTCCGGTAAAAGATTTAGCAGATGTGGAGGCCAATAAAGATATGATATGGCTCTTAGATTTTTTCATAGATTACTAGAGCATCATAATCTAATCTCGAAGAACATACAAATTCGTACTTCATCTTTGTTTTCGTGTTATGCTTTAGGTGCCAATTAGATAGAGCGCTCGGCTCCTAATTTGAGGGTCAAGTGTTCGAATCCCTGTCACAAGAAGTATGCTCGCTCTTTCAGCTTTGTGGACCTTATAATGTTACGGTCAATCTCATTATTCGTTGTTGAAAGAGTAGCCCAGGACTTAGGGTGGGTGGTGATTGATGACAAGCTGTTTTCCTTCTGGTATTATACTGCTAAATTAGGGATAGCTAACGCAGAAAACCTTCGTGTAGCTTTGCGCGAAACTCCAAAACAAACTAAACTAAACTTAGCTTTCTTTATATAGGTTTAAGAGGCTCTTGTACATTCAGTTCTACGTAACAATGTTAGTTCTTTTAATAACAAAGGTGTTGCATAATACGTCATATTTAATGTAGCCGCTGAAATAGCTAGTCCTTATGAAAGTTTCGATACTTATGTTATAAATTCATTACTTACGATATTCACTTATGTTGATTGTGGTGGATATATCTCAGGACTGTTTGATGCTAAACACAAAGCTACGAAAGGGCTATCTGTGCTTTGCTCACCACGTTTATCGAAAGCCGGTTTCCAGCTTTGTAAGTCCGCAAATATGTCTCTGTGCCACTACGCGTCGATATATTTGAGAAAACAAAATAACTCAATGGAAAACCCACTTAAATTATCTTGTTGTTGAAGAGAAACCTACCAAACAGTAGATTGTGGTCTAAAAAATATTAAACCAAAGTATTTTTGCTATTATTATTAAATTTAAGAGCGTTGAAAAGGTGAAGACGAAACATATTCAGTTTTAACAAAATATCTATTTTTTCGTATTTTTGTGACTAAACACATTTAGGTCTCCTTCTTAAATAAGTTAATAATAAGCTATGGCTCAGCTTTTGGACAAACTTATCACGAGCGAAGCGTGGCCAGATAAGTTAAGGCGTCTGACTCGTAATTTGAGGGTTGCGGGTTCGAATCCCAGTCGCACCATACATGCTCGCCCTTTCAGATGTAGGAGCATTAGAATGTGACAGGTCAATCCCAATATTCGATGTTAAAAAAGTAGTCTAAGAGTAGGCAGTGGGTGGTGGTGACTGGATGCCTTCTTACATTGCAAAATTTGGTAAGATTAGCGCATATATCTCTCGTGTAGCTTTGCGCAAACTTAAAAAACAAACCAACTTATAACTATTCGTTATTTAATAAACTTCCTTAATCAGTTCATAGCATACAATGTTTTACCTTTTATTAATGGATTGCATTCATGTGTAGATTAAGATAAAACTTGCTTTGAACCTCTACGTTGTTGTATTTTGGAATATTTTCGTTAGTTTTTATTAACGGCAAAACCATAGGTAAAACAAAAAGATCTTCATAAAGTTGTTCTTTCGTCTCATTATTGTGTGTAATCTATCAAATTCTTAAAACAAATATTTTTGCGATTCCTCTTTGGTTCGGAAAAATAAGATTAGGAACATCTCCGTCCTGAGAAAAGACTATAACAAGGTTCCTGTTTCTAAGACGAGACGATTATAATAATTTGGGTTGTTTAAAGAAAATTCGAAACTATTAATGTTAATCAATAGCACTCGTCTGAAGAAGGAGCTATTCTACTGTATACTTGCTGAGACACAAAAATTAAAACTTACCACAAAAGAAAACTTGTTGCACTAAGTCAACAGCTTTCACTATACTTTGTCCTCCGCTGGCATAGCGGTAAGTCTATGGACTTACAACGCAAAATTCGCTGGTTCGATTCCCCTTGGTGGACTCAGCAGATAGCCTGATGTGGCTTTGCAATAAGAAAAACAAACACACACACTATCCGTTATAAAACTGGTGACATAATAAAACAGGGGCAGCAAACAAAACATAAAGAGGAAAGTGAAGATATATTCATTCACAAAAATGTTTTGTTTCTGTTGATATGAACCCTAACTGGATTGTGGTGCTGGACTGTACAAGACAGTTCAGGTGGTTGTTTGAAGTTATGTACAAAACAACAGAAGGGTATACATGTGATATGCCTTCCACGGGTATCCTGGAATATTATATGAAATATAATTGGGGATTAGGGGGAGAGATAGGTGGTTCCACAGAGAAAAGGCCTGTTATGCTATACTTTGCACGTTCTCCTTTTGATAGAAAGTTGTTTTTTGTATTATCATAAGAAAATATCTCTCAAAAAATTGAAACTCAACTTTTACAACGAAGTGTATGAATTCTAAGTGTGATTTATGTTCTGACATCAAGTTTTAAGTATGACTGATTTAGATTTTTGGACATTACAATAATTTTATTAGAATTAGCAGATACTATTACTAAACCAACAGGCAAGTATAATAAATTGTGACAGGGTTGTTTTGAAATAAACCATATGAGAGTATCGTATAACATTCAGTGTTAGGCCTAACTAAGCTTGTTAAAGTTGACTGAGCCTTCACATTTCACGAAATTTTAGTTTAGTTAGATATCAGTTATCATACTGAGACTTCCACTGAGACTAATTGAAAAATACTTTTATAATTTATGTCACAAATAACGTCAAAATACGAGGTAAAAATAGCATCAAATATCTCAAAGATAAGTAATTTTTATTAACAAGTGTGTTTTTGTTGGTTTCTAGCAACACTTAAACATAAGCATTAAGACAATTGCTATATAAAGAGAGAAACAACGAAGCTTAAAATCGTCAATTGGTAATCTAAATAGTTAAAATCATATTTATCAAAATCGAAGAAACCCAAGACAATTTCAAGTAGTTTATAAATCTATTTGTATACTTCAATATTTTTTATTTCTGGGAAATAAACTGAATGCACTAAAAAAAATGTTAAAAACAAGAAAAAATTCAGAATTTATACATTGTTAACCATATAACTCTATTGTCTTGAGTGTTCAGATTAGATTTTAACATAAAACATTTGTACATAATAATTCGTGAGTTACTTTAAATAATTAAACAGGTCATGAGGAAGGAAATTTCAAGGATTCTGATCTCATTGAGGAAAAATAATATAATAGTTAAATATCACATAAAGGTTAAGAATAGATTATTTTAAGCTTTGGGATATATCTGTTTATATTTTATTCTTGTTACCTGTTCTAAAGATAATAATGATGGATGTTTTATATCACTGGGAGATTATTTTGGGGCCAAAGAGATCATTATAATTGATTTTATTATTGTAGAAGTTATACACTGATTTTCTTTTGCTTGCTTAAACAGAAGATAAGTGAATAAAACTGACAGATAAAAGAATATTTCACACGTCTAAGTGAATACTTTCTGGTTTATTTAGAAATGTCAATTTATTTTTTATTATCGTTTGTCCAATTCCAACCCCAGTGGCACACCGGTATGTCTGCAGACTTACACCACTAACAATCAGCTTTCAACACTAGTAGTTTTCAGAGCACAGATAGTCTATTGTGTATCTTCTTGCTTAATTCCAAACAACAAATTATTATTAATGAAACATTTCTTATTTCTCTGCTTATCCTGAAAACGAAAATAATATGGAAATTAAGAAAATAAACTGCTCCTATATAATTGTTTTATTATAAACACTGAAGGATTCATTTTTGGCCACGTCACTAATGTAGTAGGTTTAACCTAAAAAGGCACTTGTACAAAAGTATATTGAAATGTATGCGTTGGAAAGCTGACAAGAAAAAGCGGGTAATGTATAATGGAGTGAAATAACAGTGATGACATGATTAAATTTTCGTTTGTTCATTTTTTCGAAACTTTCTGAAAATAAAGTTTTTTTTAAATAAATTTTTCAGAGTGAAGAAACTGCTTAACGACCGAGTTGATTATGTAAAGGGTTAAAAATCTATTTAAAATTATTTTTACGTATCAATTAGTTCGACCCTTGCGCATTGGAGACTTTTTTCTTTTTTCGTCTTCTGTGGAATGTGACAGTTACGTCAACGACTTCTTGTTCAAACTTCGCAACGAAAGAAAACAAGTTGAGACGAACTGTTTGTTTTGTATGTGTGTTTTGGAATTTCGCACAAAGCTACTCTTGGGCTATCTGTGCTAGCCGTCCCTAATTTACCAGTGTAAGACAAGAGGGAAGGCAGCTAGTCATCACCACCCACCGCCAAATCTTGGGCTACTCTTTTACCAACGAACAGTGGGATTGACTGCGCACTATAACGCCCCCACGGCTGAAAGGGCGAACATGTTTGGCGCGACCGGGATGCGAACTCGCGACCCTCAGATCACTGGTCTCACGCATTAACACGCTTGGCCATGCCGGGCCTGAGACGAACTAAGATAATTAATTGAGCAACTGGAGTGCTTATCTAAGTGATTAAACAAATACTGTTAGAAACATCAAAGAAATGGACATATCTTCTCATTGCTTCTTAACATTAGGCACAATGATATACAATTTAGTTTTCCATTTTGTGAAAGAAATATTATGGAGCAATTTATCTTTATTTCTTTATGAAGCTGTGGTATTAATATTCATAACATTAATATAAACAATGAATAAAATCTTCATTTCTCTTTAAGTAAAACAAACCGACGTAAATTGTAACGCTCTTTTTGGCTTTTCTTGTGTTTAATTCTCTATTTATTATTATAAACAAACAATATAATGAAACATGAAGCAGTAAAAAGCAAACAACAGCAAACAAATCTATTTGTCACAAACAAGCAATATAATACAAATGTACCAGTTATAAGGAAACAACAAAAAACAAAGCTACTTGTTTTAATAAGTAATATAAAACAAATCTACTCGTTATAAACAAACAATATAAAATAAATCTACTTTTCATTAAGAAACAATATAAAAAAGCCTACTTATCATAGAGAAGAGGAAAAACAAACCAACTTATCATAAATAAACAATATAAAGGAAATTTTCTGACCGTAAACAAATAATATAACAGAAATCTACTTATTATAAACAAACAATATAAAACAAATATATTTATCATGAACAAACAATATAAAATAAATCTACTAATCACAAATACACAATATAAAACAAATATATTTATCACAAACAAGCAATATAAACATATCTGCTGATCACAAACAAACAACATTAAACAAACCAACTTAAAGATCTTTATTTCAAAGGTATGAAAACAATGTTTGGTGAGTTTTGAGCACAAGCCCAAACAATAGGCGATCTGCGTTCTGTACACAGAGTGGAACAAGGCCCCGAAGTTCAGCATTTTAAGTTGAAACTTACTTCTAACAAACAAACGACAAAAGAAGAGAATTATGATGATCTACGATGATGATAATTATAAAATTAAACGAAAATAGTTAATTGATGATATAGACACAAAACAAAAAAAATAGTCCAAACAAGCTCAACAACAAAATTATCAGAGTGACCAAAGACTCTCAGTCTCAACAAAAGAATAATAATCCATATTATACGTGAAAGAAAATATAACACAATATAAGTGAAAAATGTCTGTAGCAGTTAAAATTCCCTTGGTATATCTCGACTCGTAAGCTGAAAATCGCGGGTTGGTGTCTCTGTCAAACCAAAATGCTCCCCTTCTCAGCCGTAAGCAATCTTACAAGTTTAACTTCCTTTGACGATTAAACTTTCGTCAATACTACTATAAAGGCTTAGCTATCAATTAGAGGCTAGACAGAGAGCTAGAAAATCTGTCCTTCAGTTAAAAAAAAAAATCCAGACACTGTATCAATCAAGTTTACGAACTTTCAACTCAGTGAATCTCACACTACAGTCTTAAATAAATGTGTAAACTACGCAGTAACTCATTTCACCATTCCAGTGTTAAATTTAAAAAATAGCTTTGAAGACTTCTGCAGAAAAGTAATAATAGAATCAAATCGTAAATCCAATCAACAACAATTATTCCCAAGTCAAACACCACAAAAAGAATCTGCGTCAAATTCATCTGTGGACAAAGAATAGCCATCAGAAACATTTAACATTCCATAAAACAAGAGTCATTTAATGAGCAATTTCCATCACAAACCAAAAGCGGGTCTATTAATAAACTTTATTGATTAATACACTCGCCGCCATTGTCAAAACGGGAAAATACATCGGAATGTTACTAACGGTTTGTTTGCTTGTTTTAAATTTTGCGTAAAGCTATTCAAGGGCTATCTTCGCTAGCCGTCCTTAATTTAGCAGTGTAAGACAAGAGGGAAAGCAGCTAGTCATCACCACCAACCGTCAACTCTTGGGTTACTCTTTTACCAACGTATAGTGGGATTGACCGTATCATTACCCCTTCACGATTGAAAATTTGAGCATGTTTGGTGTGACGATTATTCGAACCTGCGATCTTCAGAATACGAGTCTAGCACCCTAATAACTCAACTATGTCGGACCTTCTGTTTTAGAAGTGTTCTCTCTGACAGTCTGTGAATACAATAAAAATATTTCAAAATGTGTATTTCAAAGATAGCTATAAGTGTTCGCGTTTTCATTTTTTTCTTTTTCTTTACAGATTACGAGTCGAACGCCTTAACCCACTTGACCATGCCGAATCATCACTGACGGATAATTGCCAACTTCTCAAACAATGCTTGAGAGCTGTTATTGTTAAATTGCACAAATAAATGTAAAAAAGTCTTCAGGAATCTCCCTCCATGAGTAAGTATTCATATTTATGAACTTTTATTTCAAAATGAAGGCTTTGAAGCTCGAACAGTTGTAAATTATCGTCTGCTTTGCATCTGTCTAGGCCTAAAGAACCAAACTGTATTGTAATGTATTAATTTCTACTAGATCTACTAGGCTATACACCGTAGGCCTAATTAAGGTAATGGACGTCAGAAATGAATTTGATATGGTACTGATGTATACTGAGGTATTACATATACCAGTATTTAGGTATGAATAAGCGATCAAGCAGCCAAATCATGAATAACAATGACTGCATGTAAAAATCAGCCACAGACTAAGCACGTTTTTGGTCCTAATGCTGTTTTTTCTTGTCCAATATTAAATTTGAAAAGAATATTTTAAATAGATGTAGCAGAGAGATGTCCGAAAGTGTATCCTAAAACTCAGTTACAGTACAGTTTTATTTTTAAGTTCCTTTCTTATGAAGCAGTTCGTCAACAATGGTTGAAGAATGTAAGTCGTGAAGAATTTCAGGCATCACAGGGTGCGCAGTAAAAACTTTCTGGCAAAATGAGAGGTATTAAACTTCTTGGACAACACTGTCAATACTTATCAATACTTGTAAAAAGAAAACTCATATTTTTATTTTTGAAAAATAAACTCAATGACTTTATAAAATATATAATAAATAATGACTGCCAATGTTTGTTACTGTTTTCATGACACATATATTTAATTTTCACTCTGTTTAAAAAATGAGATAACAACAAACAACCAATGGCCTTTTTTGTGACAACCTGCTTAACTTAAAAAAATAATTTTCATCTATTTCCAGGAGTGCACCCAAAAAACATAAAAGAAGATGACATAATAAAGTGTGAACTGCCTACCATCATCCCAGGTCATCCTCCATAAAAGCAAGTTGTACAATCACAAAGTAGACCACTTCCAAGAAAACGAGTTCCTGAAATCAAACAAACATATCCGGTACCTGCCAAGAAAATAACATCATGTGTCAAGCATTCATACTGTTCAGTTGTCCCAGTGGAAGATCAGACAGAATAATGATTAACAATTTTCTACAGTAGTTCATTTGTTATATAGATGTTAGGATCAAAACTGGATGTTGCAATAATTCTTTTTCTATTATTGCAAAATGTTTTAATTCGAAGAACTCCAAAAAGAGCAAAGAGCAAATATGAATACTTTGTGTGTGTGTATACCAAAATAATTACTATTATGAAACACTTGGTGATCAGTTAATCTGTTAGAAATTTTTGTGCATAATGTATTCCTTTTATGCAAGAGGCCCTGAGCTCATTGTACATTTACATCTTATTCTATTAATTTATGTAAAAATTGTTAAACCGTGTATGTCTCTTTAAAATTGTTATGTATATATATATGTATATTACTGCACAATAATGTGACACTGTAAAAATGATTTTATATTTAATATATATAACATTCACACATATATGATGCACAATGTAGTAGTATTATTTGAAACAAAATAGATGCTTAATTAGCTGTGCTGTTAGCTTATAAACGAAAAATGTCAATAATATATAATTATACATATAATTATGGTGTATATTTTACAATTTAGCTATGCTGTTACACAGGTGTTTCTTTGTTCTGAAGGTCCATACATTCACCTATAACTTGCGTAAATTCTTTCCTCCTATTTATCTTTACTGAAATTAACATTGTAAAATTTAATACATCTTTGACATTGTATATATGTGATGTAACTAATGTTAGTAGGCATACCTTCCAAATAACAGTACATATTATGACTTATTTTTCAGTGACATACGTACATGTTGGTCTGACTATGTATTCCTCACTGTTATCTCACGAAATTATGCGATGTAATGAGTTGAATATAAAACTCAAAAAAGTGATTGACGATTTCAAAAGCTAGAACTATGACATGGTAAATATCCCGACTGATCACAAGTCAGAATTACCCCCTTGTATCGTTTTACGATATACTAAACATGGCAGGTTTCCAGTCCGGGTAAGATTTCCAGAAAGGATTTCCGAGTCATAACAACGAGGGCCTAAACAGCACTGGCAGCACATTAGTCTTTATCTTCTTGTTCATTTAATATCAGCTTCTACAAGATGAATGGGAATTAGCACGCAATGAACGGAAATAGCACCCAGTCGCACATTTTGAAGCTAACGAGCCATAGGGATTTGTAAAACTTTGTAGATAGGACATTTCAATGTAGAATTTGAACATTTTTGTATTCCAGACTGCCTACAATGCTTTTCAGTCACAAAAGTATGGGAAATTTACATGTTGAAATATATATAAACTCATCGGCAAATTTAGGCACTATGGCTCGTACTCATACGCAAATATAAACTAAAGTTCCACGAAATCAGGTATGCCCACTGGGCGTTATTCGACAATCAGGCTAGCTATTAACTGCGAAAGTTTACTTCATGCACGCAATTTGCTTCATAACTGTTATAATTGCAGACATGTTAAGAACATTATATAGTTTTCTCAAATAATTCTCACCCCCTTCGAAACTCACACGTGTTAGTGTGTTGTTGACATTGTTCCTGGTTTGGCGGCCGTTTTGAAAACTTCTATTACATCACAGTCTATGATTGGTCAATGTGTGAGAATGCTCTCTCTCTCTCTCTCTCTCTCTCTCTGTGTCTATAACTATGAATAGACGTATTATTATATTTGGTGTGTTGTTGTTCTAACATTAAGGTACAATTGTAATACTAACTGTATAGCTACACTAACATATTACATCTATAACTATTTTATGAGATACAAAAATAGTGAGGACTACAATATATTTTATAATGAACTTTAAAAATAAATAGAATGAAAATAGAAGCTGTTAAGAAAGAATAATAATTGGAAAGGATAAAAGACAGTGTTAAAAATAAATTGTGAGACAGTGTGATACTCCACAATATGGAAGTGCTAAATAGTTTCAGGCCTATTGGTATAATATATTGTTTCTTGAATGGCAGTTTACTTTTAAGTTCCATCCATTGTCCCCATTTATTTATGAATTTCTTTTTATCCAAGAGTATAGATTATATATATTTTCTCTCAACAAAATATTTGGTTGTTTGTAAGTTAAAAACGTTAAATGTACATTAATGTGCACGTGTCACGACGTTTGGAGTGTTATTTTCAAAAGTTTTATTAAATGTCATGTTTACCACTTAAGTCAATGAAATTGGCAGCAAAACGTAGTTTATAAATTGAATTTTAAAACTATATACGTTTTAATTTCTTAATTTGGAAGAAAATATATTGAAAAAAGTATCGGTTATTGTGTCACATAACAGGTCCAGTTGTCTTACTGCTCAGTTTCTAGTTATTACGCCCACAATATAATATTTTCAAGTACCGAAGGATTTAAAACTCGAATATATATGAGATATATACAAGCTAAATATAAAATAAGAACCTCCCGCCTCAAAAGCAAAATAAAGAATTTTGCCGAAACTGCAGATGTGTAATGAAAAAGTCGTTGCTCTGAACAGGAATGGGATTTTTTCAACCCATACATACTTTACTAAGAGACCGTACTAAATTACAGGGATTTTGAGAATATTAATTCAGTAATTTGAAATATTTTTCATTTTTAAAAAGTTAATGTTTGAAGCCTACAAAAATGATCTCCACTCTTTATCCACAAGGCTAAACAAGGCGTATAAACACACGTGTTGTTGTTCTATGCACGAGCACAGTATCTAGAAATAATGTTTTTCAATGCATTTCTCACTTACTTTCTATGTTTAAAGAAATCTAATTAAAATTTAAACATTTATGATAAATTAGTAATATGTATATTTATACACATACATGACGTATGGTAACCAAAGTATTACTGTAATTTCCAGTATTCTTTTGTAAACTAATTACATAGTTACGCTTACTGCATTTGTGTTATTCTAATTTTATAAACTGAGGTAATTTTAAAACCACGTTCGAAAATTTACAACTTTAAAATAAGAGGATAGCAAATTTTATAAGTTCGTACCCAAATACCATCTTCATACACATACGCTGCGAAGTTCGACAGACATCAAATGGCTGAGCAGTAGTATTGAAACGCCTGCTTAATATAATATAAACTAATTTCTTGAATATTCAAAACCAAAGATATACGTCTTAGACACTTGTAAACCACATCAGGTTAAGCCAGAGTCTGAAGAGAAACGAACGACATTATATTGTTAACCAAAACTTAAATATTTTACACTTTAATCATAACATAGATAAAGAATGTCTTCCAGTTTAATCATAGCACACGATAACAAAAATATTCTAAAATACCCAAAATGCGTTGTTAGCAAAAACCTTCACCATGGTCAACTCTGTATCATTACAGAATAATACATATATAAATGAAATAATAAAACACTTCATAATTATTACTAAAACTGTAGAAGTAAAGTGATAGACATCTAATTCTGATCTGTTTGACTAAAATAGTAGGTTGGGTTACTTTCATTATTTTCGTATCGTTATTATATCTTATACCAGGGTATGTCGTGTCAAAAATAACTGGGCAAGTACCACCACCCTACTCCATAGTATACCCTATAATCACCTTTCATAGTTAACTGAAATATATACATTTTGTTAAATGAAGCTCAACCAACACAGGGACAGAAAAGTGAAGTCAAGACAGTCAAACCTTGGTAAATAACTTTATGAACCAATGAAAATTAAGATAATTCATCGAATGAATTTGTTGTATTTATAAAATAATTATCGGGAAAAATCACTCAGATTAACAATTTTTAATATTTAGTAAAGCCAGTTCGTTTTGGTTACATTTCATTCCAAAAATGACGTTTATGTTATGTTTCCTCTGTTCGAAAATACGATATATAATGATTTTAGAAATATTTAATTCTTATAAATAGTTCAGGTATATCACATATTTTACATTTTTAAACATTATGTTTTCACTTTTTATAAAACACATTGTTTTAAGCAATTATTTACAATATATGTCAGTTAATTCACAGATTTTATGAGACATAAACTAGAGTGCTCCAACGGTACAGTAAAAAATATATACGGATTTGCAATGCTCTACTCGGGAATTCAATTTCCCTCTGTGGACTCAGCAGATAGTTTGATATGGTATGGTTAAGTCTTCTATTTTACAGCCAAATCAGTTAGGTGCCTCTGTAGATGGAAAAATAATTAAAGATTTATTTGATATTGTAATTAATAATTACAGAAGAAAACTGCTATGCAGCTTTAGAGAAGACTGATTGCTGATCTCACATTTCTTAAACTAAACTTGTTTGTATAGCTTAAGAGTGTAATTCTTCTTTAAATATTGTTTGGAAAACTTGACCAGTAATTATCATTTTTGAATATGACTTGTTCTTATTGACATTATCTAGTTTGATCCGTCATTGTTACTTCTTGGGTTTAAAATTACAGACAGTTCATTGCCTGTGACCTTCATTCAATACCAAGTTATTGAGTTTGTAGTTGTCTTTCCATTAAATCCATTTGTCTCAAATTTATAGAATAGTTTCAAGATAACTGTCTTTTAAAACCTTAAGGAACCACAATAAGCTGGAAAAAATTGGTAATTTCTGAAAAAATTTCCTTGCAGACAATAGTCTTCCATTACAATAAAAAAATACTTGATTTCAGGTGGATATAATTTTCTCTCAAACTTGCCTTAATTTTGTCAAAGTTCTCAACAATGCCAACTTTTGTGAAGTATGACTTTTATTATGTGACCTAGATACATAATGATGAAACCTGTTTTGTTTCTGGTGTTGGAAGAGAAATATATATATTAGTTTGCTATAACTTGAAAAACAAGACAAAAATAAATTAAACCAAATACTTTAATTTATTTTTGTTTCAGATGTTTTTTTAAGTTATAACAATCTAACATAATTAGAGCTCTGGAGTTGCGACTTTTTAATGCAGTCCTTCTTTGTGATTTTGTTTGCTTATATTTATCACTGTTAGTTTTTTCTAATAGATCTGTGCCTAGCTTGTTTGTTACAGTTTTATTGTATCCTGTATATTTTTATATAGTAATCTTTCTTTTATAAAATAATGCATTTTTACTGGAATATTGTACATTTGGCATTATAGAATTTCTAAACTCTTTAATTAATGGGACATTTTTTATTTAAAGTTGTCATGTGAGTAATGTTTTTCACGCTTGAAATATGTGGTTTGTCAATAATGTTACACTTGTATGTTGTAGATTTCAAGAGGTTTTTAAAAAGTTGCTTTGTTCTTACATTACATAAGTGATAAATTTATTACATGTTAAAAAATTTGAAAATGTTAACTTAAGTGGAGTTTCAGGTCATTTTCAATGAATTTCTCTAGAAGCTGCTTCTAAGAAACTTTACTTTAAACAAAGATTCCCATTATTCGTTGATAATAATCATTCCCAATAATGGTTCTAATGTTCATTGTGCCTACAAATAATTATTTCTATATTTATGAAAATGAGTAGTTGTTGTAGTGAATAATTTACTTGACAAATTAATGTTTTCTACTTTCATTTTCCAATATGTGGAATATTTAGTTTAGAAATTCTCTACATATTATTTCTTCCTAGTTGGTGGCTTTCCAGAGAATGTTTAGATAATGAAGGTATGCCACAATATTATTTTTCAAATAAAGTACGCAAAACATTTTTATCTTCTTTCAAAATCTTGGTACGGTTTTTGTTTAGAGAACTTATTTGTGGACATCTTTCTTCCTAAATGATTTGAATATTTACTGAATATTGTAAAAAACTGTTTTTCAAGAAATAAATAATATCTGGAAGATACTTTTATGTTTTCTGACTTTGGTGGATAAGCTTTACAGAGTGATAGTATCAAATATCACCAAAGTGAATCAATAAACATTTTCTGAACATAGTTAACTCAGGTTTATTTCTGTATATTTTGGTAAACTTTATCTTATTATGAAACAATTAAGTTTAATTCTTTTCTCTTGATAAAAAAAAGACAAAGCTAATTGCAAGATAAATTTATATTAGGTTTAGACCATTAATAAAACAGTAAAGATGAGAGTAAGCATGAAGTCTACAACAGTGACATCTTCAAAGCTCTCATATTTTCCCAGCATTTAATTCTTTTTTAGATGTTAATTTTGTGTCAATATTTTCTGGTGGTCATATCTATTCAAATTTTCTTTTGCATTACCATAATCATACAATTACCATTATATTATGTTTGTAGTCCTCAGATGTGGCAGTGTTAGTTCACAAACTTACAGTGCAAATTCTGTTGTTCAGTTCTCTGCATCAGACACAGCAGATACCTTTGCTTTAATACAAATAATGTATTGACTCAATGGTTCGTTGTGATTCTGTATCTGTTAAACATTTACTTAATATTTAAGTTATCATGGCAGCAGCATTATGTCAATTTATATTTTATTTATACAGTTCATTGAATATCTTTTCTTCCGAAAAATAAAAGCTATTAAAATGTTATCATAATGAAAGCTTAGAATATGTTAACAAAAGTAATTTAAGCTCAAAAAGTGAAATTTCTCCCAAAGAATTCTGACATTTTATTAATTTTCTTTTAACAACACAAAATTTAAATACTCCACACATTTTAAGACATGGTTTTGCTCTTTTGCAAAATTTCTTTAATACTAATAGTTTTAATAATTGAAAATCACTAAAGATTTTTAAACTTCCATTCACTCCACTTGTATTACTGTTTAAATATAAAGGAACATGTGTAATTATTATGGAATAGACCACTGTGTAGTTTTGTACAAGTGGTATACAAGTAAAATTGTTAAGTAATTTGGATTCAGCAGTATTAAATAACTTTGGTGGAGCAGTATAGAAGTAACATTATTAAATAACTTAGATTCAGGGAAACACAAATAACATTAGTAGATATTTAAATCTAGCTGTATACAAGTGAAATTATTAGATACTTATATGTTTTTATTTCCTTCTAAGCTACACAAGGTCAATTCATCCCTAATTCAGCAATGTAAGACAAGAAGAGAGTTATTCAGGAGTCTGTCTGGTGGAGTTCACATGTTTGAATAGAGGTGTAGGAATACTGAGTTTGATGATCATGAGACTGTATATGCTTTCATTTGTAGTTGCTGTACTTTGTTGTTACATTTATCCATATTATTCAGGCATATGTTCTAAGTAATCTCATGTATGTTCTGTAAATTGTAATGTTTTCTGGTTGTTTGTTACCAGTGAAGCTCCTTTCTAAATTCTTGTTTGTATGCTATTAATGTGTGGCATCCAGTTTAATTTTGAGTCAAATGAAATACCTAAGAATTTTTTTCTGATATTGCTACCTGTAAGAGAGTACCAGCTAGACATAACTGTGCTATTAATTTCATTTTTCTCTACAATTATGTAAATAATACGATTTGTGTTTCATGTGCAATTATTTTAATTCTCCATTTACTCTGTTACAATTCTACTCTGTTTAGTAAAGGATGTATGTAACTGTTAGGCCTGGCATGGCCGAGTGAGTTAAGGCGTGCGCTCGTAATCCGAGGGTCGCGGGTTCGCGCCTCGCGTCGCGCTAAACATGCTCGCCCTCCCAGCCGTGGGGGTGTATAATGTGACGGTCAATCCCACTATTCGTTAGTAAAAGAGTAGCCCAAGAGTTGGCGGTGGGTGGTGATGACTAGCTGCCTTCCCTCAAGTCTTACACTGCTAAATTAGGGACGGCTAGCACAGATAGCCCTCGAGTAGCTTTGTGCGAAATTCCAAAAACAAACAAACATGTAACTGTTGCTGGGTTTTCAGCATTCTTCCAGATTTCAACAACATGCAAGAACAAAATGTGTATTGTATCCTGTGTATTTTTATATAGTAATCTTTCTTTTATAAAATAATGCATTTTTACTGGAATATTGTATATTTGACGTTATAGGATTTCTAAACTCTTTAATTAATTGGGACATTTTTTATTTAAAGTTGTCATGTGAGTAATGTTTTTCAAGCTTGAAATATGTGGTTTGTCAATAATGTTACACTTGTATGTTGTAGATTTCAAGAGGTTTTTAAAAAGTTACTTTTACTTGTGTTTTTTCTCTTTGAGAAGCTGGTTGCTAACATACTCTTTAGCAACACATTCTTACTAACTCAACTTGTTGCTAACATACTCTTTAGCAACACATTCTTACTAACTCAACTTGTAACTATTCACTGCTACTAATGTGCCTTCTGGAACTAGTTTATGAAACCATGGCTCACATGACCTCCCAAACTCTCTGATGTAAGAGGTCACATCAGTTGTTACCAGTTTAAAAAAAATTTACAACTCAGGTGTTTTGTGAAAACACTGAATGCCATGAAAATACTTATACAACTATATTCTGAAATAGAATAATAACAAAACATAATTTAAAGTTACTGGTTTGTCTGATAAAGAGTTTCTGTATTGTCAAATGTATCAGAAAAGTGACACTTTGTTTCTTAAGTATTCTTGTGCCAAATATGTCTTCTATGCTGCATGAATATAACTGACCACAAGTAAATACAATGTTGTGTGACAGAAAATAAATTATGAAAACTTCATACTTTGGTGATAGTTTTTTTAAGTGGTTGACTAGAATGATTACAATGACAATTACATGAGTTATACACAGGCAAATTAGGAATACAATGAAAACTTCCAATATGTAAATATATCTAGCACCTTATAAGTGCATCTGCTGCATAGCAGAAAATCTAGTTTTCTTTTGTCACTTAGCAACATTACATAAGTCATTTATTAAGCATTGTGTGACCAAAATGTACTAGCTTTTCTAGATATTGTAATATGTTAATTAAACTGATTTTTACCAATAATTATGACATGAAGTGACTTTATTAATAATCTTAAAGCAGAGCAGTTTGGGACTACTTCTTTTACTAACTTTTTCATATACTTATTGGTTACATCCAACATACATCTTCTCAAAGAGATGAACCTTTTTACTTTAATTAAAACTTTAAATAATATTCACTTAACTCTATACCAGTTAATATGACAAACAATGCTTTGGTATAATGGGATCAGAATACTTACAGAAAGTTCAGGTGAGAAACAGCTCGCTGTCTCATTACTGCATGAACTTGGAGACAACTTCTTTCTCATGAGAGACGGGTTACTTTTTGGTTGTATCATGAGGTGTTATTCAAATTTTCCTCAGTATCCTCCTTATCTATAAAACAGTATGTACGTCTACCCACAAGCAGTTACAATACTTAATTGGTCACTTCTTTTGTGATCGTGGGCAAGAATTTACAACAAAAACAACTCTAATTATCCCCCAAAAAACCTAGATTAGAGATGATACCTATTCTCACAAGCTGTCAAAGATTCTTCCTAATTCTGTTTAATTAATGCAGCGTCCAAAACTGCATAATCCTTTTACTTTTATAGCGTTACCTTGTTGTGGTCTAAACATGCAGCTGAATGTTTCTTTCTCGAGCCATCTTCATTATATAATCATCTTTCAACACACTTCTTCATATACTTCACTGTATTGCACTCTCCTGACTACATACGCTTATGTGAGACATTTAAAATATATAAGGATGCCTCACAATGTTTACAGGCAGTTGAAACCATGTTAGAGATAGCGGATAAAGCTATAACAGGAGAAACTGCGACCTACAGCAGTAGATATGGCCAATCTAGTGAAACATTAGGCTTCTCCGTCATGGGTTATCATTTCAACTTTACCTTTGGTAGAAGAATCTGTACATATACAAAACACGAGAATTTGTATTTCTCGTTACTCTATCTACGTTACATTCTGTTTTCATATATTGTTTCATTTCAAAACGTTCTTTAGTGTTTCTCGTTAACTATTAGGCTTACTTCTGGCTCGAAAAATAGCGGTTACCAAGAATGTCACCAGGTGACTGAAAAAAGTATTAAAATATTTTAAACGTATAATAGAAGATTTACATTTCAATGAAAGAATTATACTAAAAAAATAAGAAAATATATGTAGGTTACTTTAAAATTCTTACAAAAGCTAAGTCACTGGTAAATAAATAAATAAACAAATGCATCTGATTGGAGAACCACCTCACGTGCATAACTAATACTTCTTAAACGTCACTGTATCATAGCAACTTAACGGATATTTTAAAAAAAGGAGCACAATCATTCGAATCGAGAGTGAAGTTTAAGAATATAGCTGCAACAGTCTTAGAAGAAGCAATTATTCATATTAATAAAGTTGAAGAAAACACAAAAGAAACAAACTTATCAAGAGTTATTAATATAAACAAAACAAGGTAAAACAAATTGATTTATACTTTACAAAATTTTCTAGAGGGAATTAGCTGGTAAAATATACTTTAGGTTTTGTAAGCAATTAGTGATTTCGATTAAATTTAAAAGGCGTAAAACATATAAAATAATGAATTAATGCAAAATAGCCTTATCGTCGTAATCTTCCGATAATCTTGATAAACGCTTTAAATGTTTCCATTAAATAAAAGAATGGTTGTTATCTAAATAATGATTTATTATAGATCTAAATTGTTATTTAGATAAGCCATGAACAAGTGACTTTTCTGGAAAGAGTTTTTCCAAACAAATGGTCGAATCCAAAGGATTGTTTGTGAATAAATAACTTACGTCAAATCTACCAACTAAACATCCATTATGAAGATGTAGATCTTTAATTATTTAATATAAGAAAGTGAGTCGAGGACAGTACATTCATTAAATGTCAATAATATGAGAATAAGTATGAGCAATTTGGTCGTTTTATAGCTGTGCGTTCTGATTGCAGAAAGTATTGGACCTTATGATTTGTTTGTTTGTTGTTTGTCAAGTGATTTTTCTAGTTTCTTGTCCACGAGACGACAACGAAAAGCGAGCAACGAATTTAAATTTCTTTTTGAACTTCGAATAGATGGACAGTTTGTGTTTTTGAGACAAAAACTCTGATATTGTAACAATTATGTGTTGAGAAAAGTTGTGTTGTTTTTATTATTCTCACTATCATCGCCATTATTTCGTGTTGTTCTCTTTAGTTATCTTTTTAACTGAAGTTAGGACTGTCCATGTTATTATATTGGTTTGTCACGATAATTTTTAAAAGCCTCATTGATTCATTCGTATTCTGCTATTTGTTGCTTCAAGTTTCAAAATAAATTTATGTATTTTATGCCATAAATTCAAACAAGGTTTGGTTTTGGAATTTCGCACAAAGCTACTCGAGGGTTATCTGTGCTAGCCGTCCCTAATTTAGCAGTGTAAGACTAGAGGGAAGGCAGCTAGTCATCATCACCCACCGCCAACTCTTGGGCTACTCTTTTACCAACGAATAATGGGATTGGCCGAAACATTACAACACCCCCACGGCTGGGAGGGCGAGCATGTTTTGCGCGACTCGGGCGCGAACCCGCGACCCTCAGATTACGAAGCGCACGCCTTAACGCGCTAGGCCATGCCAGGCCCAAAATTCAAACAAAAGATTAAAAAAACGTGAATAAGTGTATTATAGGAAATATTATACGTCAAACAACGTTTTTCAAGTACTGGAATGTTAACATTATTTTGAAAAAAGTGAAGATTTGGCTTAACTTTAGACAAACAAAGTTTTGGTGAAATATATATAATTTGTTTAACTAGGATCACATAAAACCAATGGCTTGCGACAAGCCTAAAATCTTGGATTATGCCCATAAAAGCTTCAAAGAAAAATATAAAATATTTTTATTTTTCAGTTGTCTTGTGTTAAAAGTACATGCAAAATCTTTTAATATTTAAGTGAAAAGAATTCTTCATTGTTTATTTTGTCTGTAGACCGCCTCTTCGTCCCTTTCATCAAATTTACGTCAATTATTTAAAGTATGGAATTAAAACCAATCCCAACTTCAGTTACTTCTCTTCGACAAAACATCCAAAATAAAGGTTTCTCAAGCAATTTCAATTCGAAATCGCAGAAAAAAATATTCAAAGAATAATTTCATGTCAATACATTTCTTTCAAAGCCTCAACTTCTACATTTTAAGAACTAGACTTCTTGCTTCTTTTCAAGCATTAAACAAAGTCAGGTGTTTTAGCCAAAAATGAAGCAGTTGGTTTATCTTCACAAAAGCAAACTGAACCTGTTGTTATCATCAGTTAACAACAATTTCCAACAGTTATTTAAGAAGATGAAAGAAGTCACGTTTAATTTAATTGAAAACCCAATATATACTCAGAATATTCATCGGATAAAAGCGACTGATCATGCAGTAATAGTAAATACATATTTTGAACCATTTTCTTGGCATAGTAAAGAACGTCCCCCGCTAGTCTAGCGATATGTCTCTGGATTTACAACGCTAAAATCAGGGGTTTGATTTCCCTCCGTGGGCTGAGAAGATAGCCCTTTGTGGCTTTGCTACACGAAAAATACACATACACAGTAAAGAAACACTAAATAATCCTAATATTTCAAGCCATAGTTATTCAGAAACATCAGAAAATTCTAGGTATTTTAAAACTAACAGACATCTTATATTCTGTACACCTAACCACGTTATTATCAAATCATTGCTACTGAAAGAGGATCAAAACGTAGAAAGCAAATCATATTTATTGCACGCCTAAAATATTGAATACGATGGAAAATCTTGTTCAGCATCTCGTTTAATATTTCTTTCGTTCAACATTTCTTTAATAAATGTATCTCATATAAAAGAAAAATTATGAAAAGTCTTTACATATTTTTCCAAAGAAATGATAAAAGAGAAACAGAACTGTTTACATTTGTTGGTGTTGAGTTCCCACTAGTTTATAACTGCTCAAAAAGTTAGCGCAGAGAGCTCACATGTAATTTTACTAAACAATTCAAAACAAACCAAGGAAAATTTAGCAGTTAATACGTCATGAAAACTGACTCAGTATCGAACGAACATTTTAAAGCTGTAAAATATTGTATATTTTTCTTTATCAAATATGACCCAAGCGGTTTAGGAAAAATATATAGCAGTTCATGTTCGTAATCTGAGGGTTGCGGGTTTGAATCCCTGTCGCACCGAACATACTCGTCCTGTCAGCCGTGGGGCGTTATAACGTAACTGTGAATCTTACTATTACTTGGTAAGAAAGTGCCCAAGAGTTGGTAGTGGATGGTGATGACGAGCTGCCCTCAGTCTAGTCTTAACTGCTAAATTACGGACGGCTAGCATAGCCCTCCAATAGCTTAATGCGAAATTAAAACACAAACAAAACTTTGCTCCTTTTCCGCTAGGCTAAATTTAGTTAAACACTACATGTCATATATTATCTTTATTTTCAACACTTTCTAGAGTCGTTTTCACTTATAATTTTTCTTTTGGGTCCTTAATTCTTGTATTTTTTAATCAAGGAGAGAAATTCGGTAAAGATATTTTACGTGACCCTGAAATATTGTTGTTGTTGTTGTTTTGAATTAAGCACAAAGCTACACAATGGGCTATCTGTGCTCTGCCCACCACGGGTATCGAAACCCGGATTTTAGCGTGTAAGTCCGCAGACATACCGCTGAGCCACTGGGGGGCGACCCTGAAATAACCATACGAAATTTAGTCGATATTTGTGCCACCATAAAAATATTCAAGCACGTTTAATCTATTTGACGAACTTCAACTATCGTTTTTCCCTATAGACTATTTTAGCCACCTCTTATTCTATGTAAAGTTACCATGGTAACTTGTGAATTAAAGTATAGACGAACACGTAAACATCATTACATCTGTTATTACAAAGGTTATTGAGGTCTTTCGTGTAATACCAGGACTATACAATTTGACTAGATACGGTAGATCTTGTGGTTGTTGAAACATTATTCATCCGTGGGGGCGTTATAACGTGTCAGTCAATCCCACTACTCGTTGGTAAAAGAGTAGTCCAAAAGATGGCGGTGGGTGGTGATGACCAGCTGCCTTCCTTCTAGTCTCACACTGCAAACTTAGGAACGGCTAGTACTGGTAACAACCCTCGTATAGTTTTGCCCAAAATTGAAAAACGGACAAACAATCGAAACATCGAACAAAATAAAGTATTGAAGGTTTTGATTGAGAGGTATCAATTCATTCTTTATTATCATTTATCTGAGTGTTTCTTCTCACGTCTCATTTAACAAAATTCATAGCTTAATAATGACGTCAAGTGGAACTGTGCGAGTATTGGTCGCTGGCTTTTTATACAGTGACAATGTATTTTATTGAACAATGTTTAACAATACGTTCCAAGTGAGAATTCAAAGTTGTTCTATCTTAGAAACGTTAATGTAAGAACAAGTTTTCGGAAAATTAGTGAAGTATATTACAAAGTCTACTGAACCTACCATATCATATATTACAGAGAGCGAATTACTTTTAAATAGTTGGCGTATCTTGAAGAATTTTATTTATTTTGATTGTCATTCAAATTCTTAGCTTTCACTCAGAAAATTTTCATCAACAGAATATTTCATTAACGGGAATATAGGCTTAACGCCAATTTAAATGACTCGCCATGGCCAGTTAGTTCATTAGCCCTCGTGCAAAAATTGAAAAACAAACAAACAAACACTATCTTTTCCATTTTGTTCATCTTCTGAATCTCTCAAACTGTTACCATCTTGCGATTCTATTGTAGATTGTAAATCAATTTCATCAGTTTCTGTTAAAACATTCTTGTCAACATTCACAAAACTTTCCGTGTTCACAGAATCGTCTGCATCAATTTTCTCAATCATAGTTTGGATTTTACTAGAATCGTCACAACAAACTTCTCTACAACTTCCGCCATTATCAAGAACAAATCCACAGTTTCGAAAGCAGTTTATTACGCATTTGATTGACTGACTTAAAAATGCAATTGCATCTAACTCGTCAATATTTATGGTCATTTCAGATGCACTCTTACAGTCAGTCGTCTATGTTTACAATAATATGTTGAAGCATCAATTTTCTGTAATTCAATTTTTCTTCACTGTATAATTCCATTATCTCGTGGCTGTAGAACTGATGCTGTACATGGAGGTATAAAGACTAAACGAACATTTGAAAATTGAACTTTGTGGTGACAAGTTGTATTATCTAGGAAAATTAAAATATTCCTGTTTTCTTGTTCTATCTTTTAAAAATTTAACTGCAAAAATAATGATGACAGAAAAAAGAACAAATATATTTAACCAACACTTACTGTAACAAAATGTCCGAGAATTTATTAATATTCAAAGAAATTATTAATTAAACAATATTTTTAATATTTAAATAAATTATTAATTAAATAATAAGTTAATATAAAATCAAAACATTTTTTTCCGCCTAACTCAAGTTCCAATCATTATTGTTGATAGTTGAGGTAGGTGAAAAATAGTTTTCTGTCCGCGTTACGCAGGTTTCGCCCTATAAAGGGTGTTTTATAATAGAAATGTCAAGATAATGCTGCAAAATTTTGATATTTCCGATTTGTACAGGTTTTAGTCCAATTATGTTTCCGGCTTAGACAGGTTTACCTTATAAGGGTATCGGGTTTTAACTGTGACAAAAACATACCAACTCTTTCAGTTCTGGGGGCGTTATAACGTGACGGTCGTTTTTTGTATTCGTTAGTAAAGGTATTCCAACAGTTGTTGATGACTAATTTCTTTCCCTGTATTATTAAACTGCTAAATTTATGCAGTAAAAGATATTTACGACTCATAAAGAAATACACGTATGTTTAACAAACTTATTGTTTAGATCAGGGGTGTGCAACATTTTTCGTCGGTGGGCCATATAACCAACTTCATCAATCAAGCGGGGCCACTTAAAAAACAAGCTTATTCGTGTACATGCACAATAAATTAAAAAAAATTCTCAAAATGCAAGCAATAATATTTTATATTTTTGCATGAGTGATCATTTTAGTGCGACACTTGAAATTTAGAGTCCTTGCAGAGCTTGTCAATATCAGCTTTGACAGAAGTGGTTGCCACTCTTAACTGACTGGTCAAATGTTCATCAGTCAGCTGACTTCTACATTTGGTTTTGATGAGCTTCATTTTGGAGAAAAATTGCTCACAGCAGTAGGTGCTACCAAAAAGGGAGGCAATTCTTTGTGCATGACGGGACAAATTGGGAAACTTTTCACGTACACAGAGTTTGTAAAAGTCTAGCAAACTGTTTTCAGAGAATTTCCTTTTAGTGTCCATGTCAGCCTGCAGTTCAATGAGTTCCATTTGGCAATCATCAGGACTGTCTTCCACTGCCAAATCAAAAGGTTGAGCGAACAATTTCAATCTAATTTTAGTTTGTCTGAAATCTGGAAATCTGTTTGCAAACTCATCACGCAGCTTTTGTACACTGGTTCCATATTTGGTGCAATCCAGATTAGAAAATTCCAGTTTCCTGGTTGCAAGACATGTAAAATGGGTCAATATGGCTCTTCTCAACTGAACCTGGAAAAGTTCCAATTTCTTCTCAAAAGCACAAATATGCTCAAACAACTTATTCACATGTTGACTTTTCCCTTGTAGTTTTAAGTTTAAATCAGACAGATGCTGTGTAATGTCTGTGAGGAATGCTAAGTCATTCAGCCAGTTCTCATTGCTCAAGAAGTCCACATTCTGACGTTTGCTCTCCATGAAGAACTTAATCTCCTCTCGCAGATTCCAGAATCTCTTCAAAGTAGCAGCTCTACTAAGCCAACGTACAGCAGAGAAGTACAAAACATCTGAATACTCACTGTCCAGCTCATCTAAAAAAGTTTTAAATTGTCGATGATTTAATCCTCGTGTTCGAATATAATTTACGCATTGGACGACATTTTTCATGACTTCTGCAAAATCCAGAACTTTGGTGCACAAGCTCTCTTGGTGAATAATGCAATGGCTTACAACTACGTCTTGTGCTCCAATTGCAGTTAGAAATTTCTTGGTGAATCCATTTGTCCTACTTGTCATGGAAGGAGCACCATCTGTTGTAACACCACATAATTTATAAGGATTCAGTTCAAACTTTTCAACAACCTTAAGCACTTGTTCACAAATATCCTGTCCTGTGGTTGTGGAGGAAAAGCTTGCCATATCTAAAAACTCTTCGAAAACATCAAAGCCTGCAGTAACAGCTCTGATGAAAATGACATGTTGGGATGTGTCGTTGATATCAGTGCTTTCATCCAAAGCCAGACTGAAAGCTTCACACGAATTCAATCTCTCTTTCAAAGTTTCTTTGATGTCCTCTGAAAGATCTTTTGTCCTGCGTGAGACAGTAAAGCGGGAAAGGCTAGTTTGCTCCACCAAATATTTTTTCTCTGGACATGCATATTCTGGGAATATTGTTAAACAATTTTTAATAAATTCTCCATCACTGAAAGGCTTTCCCTTTTCTGCCATACATTCACAAAGCTTAAAACTCAGTTTTGTCACCAGTTCTGAATTTTTCTTGAAAGTGGTAAAAACACCTTGTTGCTTTTCAATGGATGTTTTTAAATGTTCAATTTTCTCCTTTCGTGCCTGACCAACAATTTCATCAAACTGGGAGGAGTGCTTAGTTGCGTAATGTCGCTTAATATTGTACTCTTTTATGACTGCAATTGTAGTTTGACGGACGAGGCAGACAACACCTTGATTATGTGGGACAACAAGATATTTTGTGCACCATTCACTGTTGAATAACCTTCCCTCATCATCAATTTTTCGATTCTTAACTGCTGACATTTTACTAGCCCTGAAATCAAAACAAAAATTATTCTCACGAAAATAGCAAAGTAGAAAAAAACATAGAATTTATTTACACATGGAACCTCTTATGGACAGAAACACATGTTTCTAAATTGGCATCCCGATCATAGCCTTCCAGTACTTAAATTAATTGAGAATAGCAAAATACAGTGTGACCTCGCCTATTCGCGGGTTATGCGCGAACTGCGTTTTTGTAGGTCACAGAGACTGAAAGGGCTTTTCGAGGAGATTTCTGTTGTATTTACTCAATCAAGCCGTTTTTATCAATTGTCGTCTTCACCAAACAAGATTGGACTGCTATTGGCTGACCGCCTCAGCTTCCCCAACAACGCAAACGGCAAAGCACAGCCCGGTAACGCACGGTACAATTTAGTAAAATACATAACAGTATGCAATATTGCTACATTATTACTGCATCAATGAGTATAAGTATCATTAGTGTTTGGGAAGCATTTCATATAGTATATAATCGCATACATATACGTTTTAAAACTGCATCAAACATTCTTGGTTTTTCGCTATTCGCGGGAGGGTAAAGAACGTAACCCCCGCGAATAACGAGGTCACACTGTACATAGAATCAGATGCATCTGAAAGCAAAAATTTTAATAAATTCAGTAAAGTCACAACAATATGCTAAATAATAATCAATTTACCTTCAATCTCTTGTAGTAACTGTAAACGGTAATAAAATTTTCACCAATAATGAATGACGGACAGCAGAGGTTAGGGAAAATTGTTGCCAGCGGGCGAAGGCGAGGTTCAGGACATGACGTTGAGTCGTAGACAACAGTGCTAGTGCACGTCACGTATTCATGCCCTAAGGAGGCCGACCAATCGAATTCGGCCTGCTCCTCTCTAGCAAAGATAATTTTAGAAGTTTGTCGAGTCGAAGCCTGGGAATCCCGTAGGATCGATGCTTTTAAAAATATTCCATTTGCGTTGGATTACAGATCAGGCCACATGGTTAGATTACAACAACTAGGGCCACACTAAATGGCTTGGCGGGCCGGGTTGTGGCCCGCGGGCCGCCTGTTGCACACCCCTGGTTTAGATTTATAAATGCTATTTGCAGTTCAAAGGAGAAACCGAATTTAAATATAGAAATTTGACAAAACACTTTGATTTATCGTCATTAAAATTTCATGTCCAAACATAGAGAAAACATCGTGTAACAACTTTCGTTTTGTTCTTTTATTTCAGTGATTATGGCTTTAAACAAGGACGTGTTAAAGGACAACCTTTACCGTAAGTTGTAAATAATTTATTTTCATTTTCATTCTTTTTATTTATCTATGTAAAGAGTAGAGGGAAAATGTTTTTCATATGATCTATTAATGAGCTAGAGATACGTTTGAAATGAGCAGAACTTAAAAAAATCATTTACTGAAACAATGTACATTGTTTTTGTTGGTTTATTTCTTTAAACATATTTTCTACAAGAGGATGATGAAAAACTGGCTAAAAATTTGAACTTCCTTTGCACAGAGACACAAAGTAACTTGTAATAAATAGTCAACAACATTTCTTTTAATAATATACAGATTAAGTAACACATAAGATCAGAATTTGGTGATTTTAGTTGAAAGGAAATATTACATTAGGTCTACTAACTAGATGGTTCCAGGTTCGAGTAACAAGTATGTCACTGAACACGTTCCATGCTTGTAACTGCATGGTATTTCAATTACCTTAAAGAATCTCATTGTTCGGTTAAGAAAAGTTGTATAAGAACGGTAACAGTAGCCAGAATCTCAAGTGGTGAAAACTATATTGAACACAACCATACCTGTTCTTCATTCACTTGTTATAATGGTTAGGGCCGTCCATGTTATAATATTCTTTGTTAATGGCTTTTTCAGCATTCTTTATATTTTGTTATCAGCAATTCACTGCGTCATGTTTCAGAATAAATTGACAAATATTTTATGTCGAAAATATAAATAACTGTTTATAACCTTTTAGGTATATTTTGAATTTCGCGCAAAACTACACTAGGGCTATCTGCGCTAGCTGTCTCTAATTTAGCAGTGTAATACTAGAGGGAAGGCAGCTTGTCATCACCACCCACTGCCAACTCTTAGTCTCCTTTTTTTCCAAATAATAGTGTGATTAACCATCACATTATAGAGCTCTCCCGACTGAAAGGGCGAGAATGTTTGGTGTGACAATGATTCGTACCCACGATCCTCAGATTACGAGTCGAGTGCCTTAACCACACAAGTAAAGGTATTATGGGAAATAACATACATCAAAAAACATTTTTAAATTTTTTTAAAACCGCTTTATGAAAAATATTGAGAAGCGTTTTCGTTGTTAAGTATTTTTTTATAAGAGAGAAACAATCCTAACATATAGACGTTGGATATATATGGACAATAGATAATTCACATACAAAAACACTTAGTCATGAAAGAGAATCACAATCCTCTTTCCTTACATATAATAATTTACACTGTGCTTTATTGTCAATTGTAACTTCGTTACACAATTTAGTTCACTTCTTTTTATCAACATTTTGGTATTTAAGACCCTGTTAGATGTGTACTTTACAAACTGTACCTTTTCTAAGATCCATCTTCACCTGGCTGCTTCAAAAGCGACAATCCCAAGGAACGTGTCCAGTGTCCTATAAATTATTACAGCAACTACTTTGGATCATATAACTGTTGGTCCTGTCCGAAAGGTCAACATACAAATCCTGGAATGCCCGGCGTGGCCGGGTGGTTAAGGCGTTTATCTCGTAAACTGAGGGTCGCGGGTTTAAATCCCTGTCGCACCAAACATGCTCGTCCTTTCAGCTGTGGGGGCGTTATAATGGCACGGTCAATCCCACTATTCGTTGGTAAAAGAGTAGCCCAAGAGTTGGCGGTGGGTGGTAATGACTAGTTGCCTTCCCTCTAGTCTTACACTACTAAATTAGAGACGGCTAGCACAAATAGCCCTCGTGTAGCTCGCACGAAATTCATAAAACAGATAAGCATATCTTGTAGCTTGCTTCCTGGATGCATGTAGATGCAAGTTTTATCAGACACTTATAAAAACACTATGAAAGTCTTTATATAGAAATTATTTTGATATTTTATTATTGTAAGTGCTTAACTCTTTAATAAATTTACAACTTCTTTTCAGGGTCATAAACTTTTCATGTTATTTATGTAATTCGATAATGTTCACTTCTTGTATAGCGAGTGAAGAAACTTACAGTATAAGTTTAATATGAAGTTCAGGTATTTGACACGTGGCCTGTTTCTCCTATTTTGTTACATTTTTATTATTTAGTATACCTGATTGGATTTTATGTTTCTTTCAAGGGGTTTGACTAGTTTTAGTTTATATGCTCTTAATCAGTTACGTTTAATTATATATTTTCTCTTCGATTTGTTCAACTTGTTGTCATTTTTCTGTTGTTTTTTTATAAACACGTTAAGCATTCGTAAAGATTTGAATGATACGTTCTCTGAATACACAGGATTTAAAGTGTGGTGACTGTAGTTAAATATTTTCAAACTGATGCAATTTGAAATGTCTTCATTATAAAATACTCGTTTTCTAAACAAATAATTCCATCAACACTTCATTTGAAAAGAGTGATTCAGTAACAATAAAAGTGTTAAACAATTATATTATTGTTTTCATTTCAGGTACTATGATATTTATGATAATAACATTTCCGCTGTTATTTTTCGAGGAGGGATTACCACTAATGGTACTTGTAGCATGGTAAGCACAAATTTTCTATTGGTAAAATTTGTTTATTGTTAGGTGGAAAACCATCCAAAGGATCGAATTTCTAACTAATGTTATTCACCTTCAAGTTTACAGCTAATTGGTTAACTGTCTAACAGTTTAGAAATAATTCAATCTATTCAATGTTTATTATCGTGATTTTTAAACTGATTTCTTATTATCAATGTTTGTAATGGTATTTACGATTTTTATAATGATTAAATGTTTCTAACTTGTAAACGACTTATGACCCAGAAAGGTGTGTAGTTTAAAACCATATAATTAAACTCGAAATTTTTAACTGGTACTTACAGTAGGCAAAATAATTTACATTTAAATACTAATTGTTGGTGTTAGTTTTACGTCATAGCCAATCAACAAATTTACAATAATATTGGTGTTTTCATTTTATTTTTTCCTCTCTTACCCTAATCTAGAATCTAATTTAAAATTGTCGTCCTATAATGAAGCTTTCTTATGTTGATTTAACATAACAAGAATCCTTTCAATTAAATGTGCCAATTATCCAGTGTACTAATATACTACTGTAATATTATAATGACGCTAATGTTTAACAGGTTATATTACAATTGTTGTTATTTGCCGTTTAGCTCATGTTACTTTCAATATAAATGTATATCTACTGCCCCCAGCAAGAACAGCGGAATGTTTCCGGAATTACAATGCTAAAATCAGCGGTCCGATTCTTCTCGGTGGGCTCAGCAGATAGCCCGATGTGTCTTTGCCGTAAGAAAACACACACACGTATATCTACTGATGTCTGTAACTATAGAGATATTTATCAAAGCTACATCTTTTTCTTTTAGTTTTATGTTGTGGAGACAGTACAAGTCAGATGTACGTGTGACAGCAATTCAAATAAATCAAGAAGTACAAACTGAAGATAGATTATTTGAAAATCAAGAAAAAGGAACAAAAAATGATGACGTCAGTATTAACAAACTATTTAGTTCAAGGTTTTTTAAAGAAATATTTATATTTGAAAATTCTGTAAGAAACCAGAAATGTAGTTTTACTTTTGTTTGTTTCTGTAAAGCTACACAACTGGCCATCTGTGGTGAACCACCACTGGTAAAGAAACTCAATTTGAATGTTATAATCCTTCAGATTTACCACTGGAGATAAAAACTCATGATGAAAGCAAAAATCTTTACTTTCTGTAAAACGAATTTTGTATTAATTTAGATTTACTGAATAATGTTGTTTGTATTATTATAGCATATTAGTTGAAAAGCAGTATTTGTATGTTTTTCTCTAAAAGTTTCTAAGCAGAACTATTTCCTGAAGAGCGAACTTTGGAGTTACCAGTAGAAGAAATTAATAATAAAAAAGGAAATACAAGCTAGATATTCCAATATTTTGTAATTCGTATCCACGAGAGGGTCTTTTTTTCATGTTTTAGATATGTATCCCATTGGCACAATGGCAAATATGAAAAATTACAACGTCAGAAACCTGGTTTCGATACCAGTAATAAGCAGAGTACAAACGTTTAAACAAACGAAGAAAGTTTTGATTAAATATACATATTTTTTGTTTCATTAGAATACGATGATCTGTGAGAAGACCAAAGGGAAAAGTGTCTCGTTCTGCTTCAACGAAGAAGGTAAAATATATCTTTAAGAGTTTCAGTGAGAAACTTTCTAAAACATTTGTATTATTTGTAAACCAGAGGAAAAACCTCCTTCTTTCCCTTCTCTCAAATTTATTTCAATTGCAGATCTAAAATACTCTATTTTCCTATAGAAGATGTACATATCAACAACATTCACGTCCTTCTAATGATTATCATAGTTTAAACACCAAACTGTGGAACGTGAATTGAGTGTTGAGTTCTTACACAACTCATAACATTTATAAACATTGTTGTACAGTGTCTATCAAGTGTATCTCAGATAAAACAAATACATTATGAGAAGTCTTACGTTTGACCTACGTCTCTGTTTTATGATTCATTGTATTTGTTTCATCTTTTGTATTTCCAATGTTTCACGGATATCATTGGCTCTAATACCTCACGGTTAAGCCCACAATGACTACCTTCACTCATAATATTTTAATTATATTTGTTGTAAATAGTCTGCTATGGCCGAATTATTATTATATTTACTTCTTCTACATAATTAATGTAAACGATATTTTAGATCACGTTCTGTGTCTCTATTACAGTTTCTTCCATGTCAACATTTAATGCTTGAGTAAATAACATCATTAGGCTAATACAACAATGAGCTGGTATACAAAGATTTATAAATATAATGAAGTGATCTTAATCACACGGGATACTATGTATGTGCCTTGTTTTGTTCCTGTAATAGAAGTTATTCAGGGTTAGGTAATAGGGTGTTTATTTTTTTTCAACGCTTAATGTCAATGCTCAAGTTATTCCAGAGAATAGTAGTTATTATGTATCGGCTTAACCTGTGGACGGTGTTACATTATTGAAATAAACCTCACACTCAGCTTAAATAGTTCTCCGAGCGTTCTTCTCACAATCTGCAGGACGCAGATTTGAACTCCCGTCATACCAAACACACTTTCAGTTCAGCTGGGGGGAGACTGTTATAATATGATGATCAGTCTCACTATTTATTGGTAAAAGTGTAATCCAGTTGTTAACATTGGGTGGTGTTAATTATATGTCTTCCTTTTCTAGTCTGTAACTCCTATGTTAAGGACAATTAGCGCAGATAACCCACATGTAGCATTGTGCAAAATTCAAAACAACCTAGCCAAATGTAGCATTTATGAAGTTACGAAAACTGATGAAGTACTGAATAAACATTTTGAAACTAGAAAGACGTTTCGATATGTTTTCTAAATCAAATAGGATACGTTCGGTTTGAAAAATATATGTATCAGTTAACGTATATTATATATATTTCTTTATAGTTGTTTTTCAATCACCATGATGAACATATATATTAATAGATTTGAAGAACATACACCAGTGATGTGTATAGTCAGTATCAAACAGTCATGGTGTTATACTTGTTTATTTGTTTTGTGTATTAGCTACTATCAAACAGTCATGGTGTTATAATTGTTTGTTTGTTTTGTGTATTAGCTACTATCAAGTAGTCGTGGTGTTACAATTGTTTATTTGTTTTGTGTATTAGCTGCTATGAAGAAGTCATGGTGTTATAATTGTTTGTTTGTTTTGAATTTCGCGTAAAGCTACAGGAAAGCCATTTGCTCTAACTGTCATTAATATAGCAGCGGACGACTAAAGGAAAGGCAGCTTGTCATCACCACACACCGCTAACTTTTAGGCTACTCTTCAGTCAAAGAATAGTGGGATTGACCATGAATTAAAAATTCTCCCACGGGTGAAAGGGCGGGAATGTTTGATGTGATGAGAATTCGAACTCGCGACTCTCAGATTACGGGTCCAGGGCTCTCCTACCCACGTGGTCATGCCGGGCCAGCTAAACGCAACCTTTCATGTCAATTTTGTCTTCAATACTTTCTAAGTGTCGATTATCATTTATAATTTTATCTGAATATTTAATTCTTGTATTTGAAAATCAGAAAGACAAATTTTGTGACGTATTTTACGTGACCCTCAAATACACATTGAATATTTCGTCGATATTTATGCCACCATGTAAATATTTTAGGACGTTTAATTTCACAGGAAGAACTTCAAGTTGTAAACTACATCACAACCACCAAACCCTGTGTTATCGAAGTATTTCCTGTAATTTTGTTTGTTTGTTTGTTTTGGAATTTCGCACAAAGCTACTCGAGGGCTATTGTGCTAGCCGTCCCTAATTTAGCAGTGTAAGACTAGAGGGAAGGCAGCTAGTCATCACCACCCACCGCCAACTCTTGGGCTACTCTTTTACCAATGAATAGTGGGATTTATCGTCACATTGTACACTCCCACGGCTGGGAGGGCGAGCATGTTTAGCGCGACGCGGGTGCGAACCCGCGACCCTCGGATTACGAGTCACTCGCCTTACGCGCTCGGCCATGACAGGCCTGATTTCATGTAATATCAGGACTCTTCAGTTTAGCTGGTGTACGGCAGATCTAGTAGTTGTTGAGACACTACTCGTGCTGTCAAATTGATTGAACAATATTTTTTTTATGTTTGAACTTGTTTAAATTCGTGAATCGTGACATTTGTCAATGTTATTAACGTTATTAGCCACTAAACCTAATGCCAGGATTTATCAATATAATACAGTTTATGTAAATAAATATAGATCTATAGATCTTCTCTGATGAAATTCACTTTTGTGTAAATGTACCAAAACAAATTCTGTATTTGTAATTACTGTTTCGATTTCAGTGACAAAAAATAAAAAAAATCTTTTAAGAAGTTTTTCCACCGTTTACGAAAATCTGTTTCTTGTAAAATAAAGAAATAATGTGTCGTCATTTTGAAGATCCAGACGATCATGTGACTCTAAGGTAACCAGTGTGTGACGATCTGTATCTGGATTTTATGATTGTAGTCGGAAACTGGATTTTTATACTGCATATATACAACGTGATGTATTGCATTACAAGAAGCAAATTTTAATTCATTAATTGTCGCTGTTAACAAGTGGTCAGGCCACGGCCTTACCGCTTTTAAAAACCTTCGTTTCTGACTACATACGACTGAATAATCATTTTTCTTAGATGACGATTAAACACTTAAACTTTGGGGGTAAGTGGCTTTACAGAGAATGTTGGGTTTGTTTTCTGTACTTTGGTGATACAACTGGAAGTCGTACTAACTAATTAGATGTATGTGAAATGACGATATTTTGTTAGTGGTCAAGTTATCACATAAAAGTGTTCTTTGTACCACGATTATTATCTGATGGTATTATTATCATGAACTTTATCAGGACACTAGTGATCTAGAAAAAAACTCCTTATGAGACTGTATGTGTAGAGGGAGATGAACTCTAACTTATAATGGATGTTTAGTTTGTGTTTTACACTATCACACGTTTAAACAGAAATATGTTGAAGATCGAGTGTTCATAGTTTTCCTAACCCTTCTGGAATGTCTCTGAATAGATTTATACTGATATTTTCAATTGAAATTACTTACTGGATTTATCTACATTTTGGCTCAAAGTTTAGACACTAAGATACGCAACCTTTTTTATAACCATGCGGTGTTTTTATGTTTTTTTACCAACATCCGTGTGGCTTGACACTAATTGGATACTTTAACTTTTAATACATGTTAATATAAAAGAAAAACAACAATCTGTACTTTAACTACAACTGTTTTTTCCCCACGTGACGTATCAAACCCCACTCACATCACTCTACACCGGAGGATACTAATAATATGATATCAATTCCCAACCGCTCTCCGAATACACGGCGGCTCTTTTTTTTTTTATCATTATTGCGGTGTAAGAGAGCCTTTGGTGATCTTCTGTTTTAACCATTTGCACTATTATACTGTAGAGTGTTACCTGTCTGTCCCTCAGTCAGTAAACACTAAAATGATGCCGTATAAGGGGTACTTAACGTTATAATTTGTACTGTCGTGACGTTAGTGTAACGTGCACATGCCATAAATCACAAAAATAATTATAAACCGTAGATACAACACAGCATGACGTATGAACTTCAAAAAATATTTTTCTTACTCTTCATTTTGTTTTTATCTGTTGTTGAAAGAAAACACGTTAGAGGTTGTTTTACCAAATATCGAGTTCATTAATATATTTCGTAGGTTCGAATTTAACGAAAGATAAAAGGATTATGTATTCAACTTATTATTTTGTAGTTAATTAATTACAGGGAAAACAAAATTAACCTGGCAAGTATCATGGTATAATATTTCAGAAAATAAGGTAAGAGATAATTTCAAAATACAATAACAACTATTTCTAACTGATGATTATACCCTACCAAAGGTCGAAAGGATGAAATTATTAAAAGTCAAAATTTACCTCATGTAAAAGTTACTGTTATTGTATTTTAATATTAATTATTCAACCTAGGAGGTTCCTTACGAGATATCAGCGGCCCGACATATCCAGATGGTTATGACACTTGACTCGTAATCTGAAGGTTGCCGGTTCGAATCCCTGTCACATCAAACGTTCTCGCCATTTTAGCTGTGGGGCAATATAATGTGATGGTCAACCCCACTATTTGTAAGTAAAATAGGAGGCCAAGAGTTGTGAGTGGGTAGTGATAACTAGCTGCCTTCCCTCTAGTCTTACACTGCGCATTGCACGAAATTCAAAACAAACCTTACCATTTAATTAAATTATTCTTAAAGACAATAATATCAAAGAATAAGTAAAATTAAAAGTAAATGTCAGAATTAAGTTCCTAAATAAAACCCACACATCACATCCAATGAAACATGAACACATAACTGTTACACTGATCTATAACCACTATATTTATACTTATGTCCTGAAAACAAATACTAAGAACCAAATACCAGTGATCTATTGTTAATACTGTTGCTACAAATACAAATGTTTAAAAACCAATTATTAAAGATGTATTTATATAAAAACGTTAGCAACAAAATCATTAACAACTATAGTATTATTATCTCTGTAGGTTTTTGTTTTGCCATCCAAGTAAGTATGACAGAAATGAGGTAAGTATTATGATATTTATTCAATCTGGAACCATATCCCAGCATATTTAAACTTGGATGAAAGATCGTCACAGTACGATAGAGATAACAACTTTCCTATTGTTCTGCAGACAATTGACCTGTCTCTTGGAAAACATTTCAGTATCTCTATACATGTTTTGGCTACTTTACATCTAAAGTCTGACATATCAACAACTTTGGTACACAAGTGTTAGAAAACTCTCACACCCTTCAATGAAGCTTCTTGGTTCTACATCATAAGGTAACAAATAAAATTAACAGCATTATCTTTAACTATTTGCTGGGCTCGAGGGATAGATTGTCTTCCCATAATTGACAACATCAGGATGTTTGGTAGAAGGTATTTCATAACAGTGAGATCCAACAGCTCATCATATCTCCATGCAGAGGCTGACAAACATGTTTCAAATCGATAAAGCTAACAGTGAAATATTTGGTCTCTTCTTTTGAGTATTTTCAATCTGATTATGACTGTCAAAGAACAAACATTTTTCAGTTTCTAATTTTGTCAGTTATGTTAACTGCTGGATAGCATGCTCAATGAAATGTATATTAACTTTCGGAGTAAAGCCTTCCAATAAGGTAGTAAAATCAGAAAGTGCATTGGATAAGATACTGACCTGTCTCTTGAAGAGGTTCAGAAATTAATCAGTATCTTATCCGTTTGTCTGCTGACATCATTTTGTTTTACTTCTGGGTTTTTTTCTGGTTAATTGACCAGCATTGAAAATATTTCCAAGCTAAAAACCCTTAACCTTAGGATGTCGTACCAACCTATGCAGCCATTCAACAATTTCAGCAAATGATCTAGTTGGAAAACATTTCAGTGTCTCTATACATGCTTTGGCTACTTTACACCGAAAGTCTGATATATCAACAACTTTGGCACACAAGTGTTAGAAAACAACTCTCACACCCTTCAATGAAGCTTCTAGTTTCTTCCCAAAAGAGCAAAAAGCTCAAGAAACTCATGTCATGAAAACGATTCTCTAAATCTATGTGGCAGATGTGAAAATGAACTAAACAGAGTAAAGCTGGCTAGTTTCCAGTTGTTTTGCTAAACAGAATGGATCTTGGGGTAGCTTAAAAAAACTACAAGAAATTAGTGTGCATTCATGTGAAGTAAGGAAAAGGAGCAGAATTGAAGAACACTCTATACTCCAAAGAAAAGTGTTATTTCTTCAGTTTTGAAAAGGGCAATTAGCACACCTTCTGGTGTGATTATCAACAAAACCTTTCAAAATCCTCTTGATGTCAGTGATACTCCCATTGTTGAAACAAATTGTGAGAAAACATAAGACAAATAAGGGAAAAGACAGTTCAACTCCTTTGATTCTTCTCCACCTATAGTTTTCAGAAGTCCTTTGTAAGCATAAAGTGTGGCACTTGAAAACGTGAACTTATTATGAGAAACAAGAAACTTGATTTTGATTTAATTGTGTTTGTACATATTTCGTGTAAATAGTATTTAATAACATGTCTCACTTATTAGGGGTTAAATGTTTTTTTAAAATCCATGCTGATATTGGAAGAACAGATTGTGTATTTTTCAAGTGTAACATTTAAATTTTCTTAAATTCTTGCTAATATTGGTAGAAAAGATTGTGTGTTTTTAAAGTGTAATATTTAAATGGTTTTTAAAATTCATGCTGATATTGGTAGAACAGATTGTGTGTTTTTATAGTATAATACTTAAATGGTTTTTAAAATTCATGCTGATATTAGTAAAACAGATTGTGTATTTTTAAAGTATAATATTTAACTTTATAAAAGTGTAGAGAAAGGGAATTTCTCAGTTTTAGAATAAAATTACTTTGAAAATTGGTTCTTGGTCTTACCTGAAATTAGTGTGCATTTGTGTGAAGTAAGGAATAGGAGCAGAATTGAAGAACAATCTCAAACTCCAAACAATCATACTTCAAATAAAAGTGTTATTTCTTCAGTTTTGAGGATGGTAATTAGCATACCTTCTGGTGTGATTAGCAACAAAACCTTTCAAAATCCTCTTGATGTCAGTGATATTCCCATTGTTAAAACAAACTGTGAGAAAATAAAAGACAAATAAGGGAAAAGACAGTCCAACTCCTTTGATTCTTCTCCACCTATAGTTTCCAGAAGTACTTTGTAAGCCTTGAGTTTGGCACTCGACAACGAAAACTTAATATGAGAAACATGCAACCTTGGTTTTGATTTAATTGTGTCTATACATATTTATTTTGAATGGTGTTTAGAATAGGGACACCTGAAAGATGCTTCACTTATTAGGGTTAAAATGGTTTTTAAATTTCATGCTGATATTGGTACAACAAAGTGTGTATTCTTAAAGTGTAACATTTAAATAGCTTTTGAAGTTCATGCTGATATTTGTAGAACATATTCTGTATTTTTAAAGTGTAATATTTAAATCGTTTTTAAAATTCATGCTGATATTGGTATAACAGATTGTGTATTTTTAAAGTATATTATTTGACTTTATAAAAGTGTAGAGGTAGGGAATTTTTCAGTTTTCAAATAAAATTACCTTAAAAATTGGTTCTTTGCCTGACTTGAAATTAGTGTGAATTTGTGTGAAGTAAGGAATAGGAGCAGAATTGATGAACTATCTCAAACTCCAAACCATCATTTATCAAAGAAAAGTGTTATTTCTTTAGTTTTGAGGACGGTAATTAGCATACATTCTGGTGTGATTAGCAACAAAACCTTTCAAAATCCTCTTGATGTCAGTGATACTCCCATTGTTGAACCAAACTGTGAGAAAACAAAAGACAGATAAAGATGAAGACAGTTCAACTCTTTTGATTCTTCTCCACCTGCAGTTTCCAGAAGTCCTTTGTAAGCCTTGAGTTTGGCACTTGAAAACGTGAACTTAATGTGAGAAACAAGATCCTTGGTTTTGATTTAATTGTGTCTATACATATTTCATGTGAATAGTGTTTAGAATGGGGACACCTTAATAATGTTTCACTTATTAGAGTTAAAATCGTTTTTAAAATTCATTCTGATATTTGTAGAATAGATTGTGTATTTTAACAGTGTAATATTTAAATAGTTTTTAAAATTCATGCTGATATTGGTAGAACAGAGTGTGTATTTTTAAAGTGTAATATTTAAATGATTTTTAAAATTCATGCTGATATTGGTATAACAGATTGTGTATTTTTAAAGTATATTATTTGACTTTATAAAAGTGTAGAGGTAGGGTATTTCTCAGTTTTCAAATAAAATTACTTTGAAAAATTGGTTCTTTCCTTGACCTGAAGTTAGTGTGCATTTGTGTGAAGTATGGAATAGAGCAGAATTGAAGAACACTGTGAAACTCCAAACCATCATACTTCAAATAAAAGTGTTATTTCTTCAGTTTTGAAGATGGCAAATAGCACATCTTCTGGTGTGATTTGCAACAAAACCTTTCAAAATCCTCTTGATGTCAGTGATACTCCCATTGTTGAACCAAACTGTGAGAAAACAAAAGACAGATAAAGATGAAGACAGTTCAACTTTTTTGATTCTTCTCCACCTGCAGTTTCCAGAAGTCCTTTGTAAGCCTTGAGTTTGGCACTTGAAAACGTGAACTTAATGTGAGAAACAAGATCCTTGGTTTTGATTTAATTGTGTCTATACATATTTCATGTGAATAGTGTTTAGAATGGGGACACTTTAAAGATGTCTCTATTATTAGGGTTAAAATGGTTTTTAAAATTCATTCTGATATTTGTAGAATAGATTGTGTATTTTTAAAGTGTAATATTTAAATGGTTTTTAAAATTCATGCTGATATTGGTATAACAGATTGTGTATTTTTAAAGTATATTATTTGACTTTATAAAAGTGTAGAGGTAGGGAATTTTTCAGTTTTCAAATAAAATTACCTTAAAAATTGGTTCTTTGCCTGACTTGAAATTAGTGTGAATTTGTGTGAAGTAAGGAATAGGAGCAGAATTGATGAACTATCTCAAACTCCAAACCATCATTTATCAAAGAAAAGTGTTATTTCTTTAGTTTTGAAGACGGTAATTAGCATACATTCTGGTGTGATTAGCAACAAAACCTTTCAAAATCCTCTTGATGTCAGTGATACTCCCATTGTTGAGCCAAACTGTGAGAAAACAAGAGTCAGATAAAGACGAAGACAGTTCAACTCCTTTAATTCTTCTCCACCTGCAGTTTCCAGAAGTCATTTGTAAGCCTTGAGTGTGGCACTTGAAAACGTGAACTTAATGTGAGAAACAAGATCCTAGGTTTTGATTTAATTGTGTCTATACATATTTCATGTGAATAATGTTTAGAATGGGGACACCTTAATAATGTTTCACTTATTAGAGTTAAAATGGTTTTTAAAATTCATTCTGATTTTTGTAGAATAGATTAGGTATTTTAACAGTGTAATATTTAAATAATTTTTAAAATTCATGGTGAGATTGGTATAACAGATTATGTATTTTTAAAGTATATTATTTGACTTTATAAAAGTGTAGAGGTAGGGAATTTTTCAGTTTTCAAATAAAATTACTTTTTAAAATTGGTTCTTTCCCTGACCTGAAAGTAGTGTGCATTTGTGTGAAGTATGGAATAGAGCAGAATTGAAGAACAATCTCAAACTCCAAACCATCATACTTTAAATAAAAGTGTTATTTCTTCAGTTTTGAGGAAAGTAATTAGCATATCTTCTGGTGTGATTAGCAACAAAACCTTTCAAAATCCTCTTGATGTCAGTGATACTCCCATTGATGAACCAAACTGTGAGAAAACAAAAGACAGATCAAGATGAAGACACTTCAACTCTTTTGATTTTTCTCCATCTGCAGTTTCCAGAAGTCCTTTCTAAGCCTTGAGTTTGGCACTTGAAAACGTGAACTTAATGTGAGAAACAAGATCCTTGGTTTTGATTTAATTGTGTCTATACATATTTCATGTGAATAGTGTTTAGAATGAGGACACTTTAAAGATGTCTCTATTATTAGGGTTAAAATGGTTTTTAAAATTCATTCTGATATTTGTAGAATAGATTGTGTATTTTTAAAGTGTAATATTTAAATGGTTTTTAAAATTCATGCTGATATTGGTATAACAGATTGTGTATTTTTAAAGTATATTATTTGACTTTATAAAAGTGTAGAGGTACGGAATTTTTCAGTTTTCAAATAAAATTACTTTGAAAAATTGGTTCTTTCCCCGAACTGAAGTAAGTGTGCATTTGTGTGAAGTATGGAATAAAGCAGAATTGAAAAACTTTCTAAAACTCCAACCATCATACTTCAAATAAAAGTGTTATTTCTTCAGTTTTGAAGAGGGCAATTAGCACATCTTCTGGTGTGATTTGCAAGAAAACCTTTCAAAATCCTCTTGATGTCAGTGATACTCCCATTGATGAACCAAACTGTGAGAAAACAAAAGAGAGATAAAGATGAAGACAGTTCAACTCTTTTGATTCTTCTCCACCTTGCAGTTTCCAGAAGTCCTTTGTAAGCCTTGAGTGTGGCACTTGAAAACGTTAACTTAATGTGAGAAACAAGATCCTTGGTTTTGATTTAATTGTGTCTATACATATTTCATGTGAATAGTGTTTAGAATGGGGACACTTTAAAGATGTCTCTATTATTAGGGTTAAAATGGTTTTTAAAATTCATTCTGATATTTGTAGAATAGATTGTGTATTTTTAAAGTGTAATATTTAAATGGTTTTTAAAATTCATGCTGATATTGGTATAACAGATTGTGTATTTTTAAAGTATATTATTTGACTTTATAAAAGTGTAAAGGGAGGGAATTTTTCAGTTTTCAAATAAAATTACCTTAAAAATTGGTTCTTTGCCTGACTTGAAATTAGTGTGAATTTGTGTGAAGTAAGGAATAGGAGCAGAATTGATGAACTATCTCAAACTCCAAACCATCATTTACCAAAGAAAAGTGTTATTTCTTCAGTTTTGAGGACGGTAATTAGCATACATTTTGGTGTGATTAGCAACAAAACCTTTCAAAATCCTCTTGATGTCAGTGATACTCCCATTG
>MU033937.1:0-70678 GCA_011833715.1 Carcinoscorpius rotundicauda | reverse complement strand
ATACACGTTTAAAATTTGTTTTGTTTGTTTGTTTGTTTTTAATTTCGCACAAAGCTACTCGAGGGCTATCTGTGCAAGCCGTCCCTAGTTTAGCAGTGTAAGACTAGAGGAAAGGCAGCTAGTCATCACTACCCACCGCCAACTCTTGGGCTACTCTCTTACCAACGAATAGTGGGATTGATTGTTAAAACGCTACCACGGCTGAAAGAGCGTGCATGTTTGGCGCGACGGGCATGCGAACCCGCGACCCTCAGATGACGAGTCGCACGCTTTAACACGCATGGCTATGCCAGACCCTAGAGAAATATTGAAAAGCGACGAGTAGTTAAGATATTTGGAGGTATAGTTTAAAAAGTATATATAACACGTATCTACCTCATTAAAATTGTTCATCTGTTATCATTTATGTCTGTATATAAAAACTAGATGAAGCCAGCGATTTATTAACACCAATTTCTAGAGGTAAAACATCTCAGATATTTGTATTTGAAGTTAGACTTCAACATAGCTATAACTTTTCGGCCTGAGTCTTGAAGAAATATGTTGTTGTTGTTGAATTGAATTAAGCACAAAGCTACACAATGGGCTATTTGCGCTCTGCCCACCACGAGTATCGAAACCCGGATTTTAGCGTGTAAGTCCGCAGACATACCTTTGAGCCACTGGGAGGGCAAAAAAATAATTATAACATATAGTTTTTCTTATATTTGCTGAAATAAATGTTAATATACATTTTTAATCAGTTGATGGAACTTTTCGTGAAAGATATTCTACCTATTTTATTGCAATATATCTTATAACCACTGACACTTCTAGTTACAAGCAAGTTCGTTTTCACACGTAGAATCATGCTTCCCGATGACTTACTTTTTCGTCATAACGTCTGAAATTTTCGCACAGCCACAGTTTTATTTATAAAAACAACAACAAAATGCTACTTGACATAAAATACTGGAAGTCATTTCATCAATATTTTGTTAAATCTAATGATACAGATGAATTACCCGTGTATCAATCTGCGGCCCCCCAGTGGCTCAGCGGTATATCTGAGGACTTACACGCTAAAATCCGCGTTTCGATACCCGTGGTGGGCAGAGCACAGATAGCCCATTGTGTAGCTTTGTGCTTAATTCAAAACAACATCAATCTGTATTGTTTTGAATGATATTGTTAGTCGCCGCTGGGAAGATGTTTAGAATTATCGACATTTAACATTGTTTTATCATGTTGATTTATTGTTCGACTCAAAGCTACACAACGGGATAGCTGTGGTCTGCCAACCAATTTTTAGGGCTGTAAGTTCTCAGAATTACTGTCGAGCAGTCGGGGGAACACCTTTATCATGCGATATATTCGCCAACATAGGTAATATGTTTAGCATTGATGCTTTAATATCTGCTGTTTATGGTACACTGTTTTTTTATTACTACTATTCTGAGATTTATATTAACTTCAAGAACAAAGCTTCTTTTGTTGTGAAATCAAATTACTTGTTTCTATGAATACACCGAAAACGTTCAAAAGTTCAAAATGTTTCTGAATTATTTGACAACAAAAAACAAGTACAAATTTAAAAAAAATGAAAGTTGTCAAGAATACAGGTTTAAGTAAATTATTAATTCATTAAAAAATTCATTAATTGATATTAGCAGTAAATCATTAAACATAATAAAAAGATCAACTCATTTAATTTCTGGCAATGATTGGATATAACATCAAAGTAAAAAGTAGTTTCTTGTTTGTTTGTTTGTTTTAATGAGAGCTTCATATGATTTACTATTGCAGACGTTTTTTCATATAACCAATGAAACAAAAGAAGACAATTTCTTGTGGTATAATTTTCTATTTATTAACAACTACGAATTAAAGTAATTACAATAATTAAACACGTTAGATTTTAAAGTAATGGTTTCATATCATTGTGAATGTCTTACGCTGTTCTCGTATATTTGCCATGAATTATAAAACTAATTCTAATTACACTCTAGTTAATCAAGGCTCTAATTAATGAGAAGGCTTGACATAATTTTTCACTAGTTGCTATTTTGTTTTGTTTTTAATATATTTTGTTGACAAACAGTAAATATTGAAAACGTTTAATTGGGCTACAATTATGAAAAAGTTTTCAATTTATGTTCTTTTTTATTACATCACAGGTTTGTAAATGTCATTTAGGCCTAATTATCGTGGTGTTTTGGTCCTAGCATTATTACTCTTTTTGTGTTTTCTACGTTAAAATACCTATTAGTTAAACTACTTAAATTAATTAGATTTCTATGATCTCATTCTGGTTAGTACTTTTCCTCATAATTACAAAGACAGAATGCTACATACACTGAAAGTTCAAAAAATTGTCTTAAACCTAAATGACCTTCTTAATTTTATAAAATAACTTTTCTTTTAGCTCATTTTAACAAGTCCTGTCCTCATATTGATGATGTCCTTATGCCTTGTTTTAAGTGGTACATGATCGCCCGCAGTGCACTAATTTACAGAGAATGCAGTTATTAAAAATTCTGGTGAAAATAAAAAAATGAAAGCTTTTTAATCGAGTCGTTCCTTTGATTAGACTACCATTAAGAAATAGGTATAAAACCTATTAATAGAATTAAGATTATCCTTCAGGGGAACAACACTAGGTCTATGGATTTACAAATAGTTTAATATATCTTTGCTTTAAAATTAACAAACAAAACCAGCATGGTTAGGCTTAACTCAAACGAGAAACGATAAATAAACATACTTAAAGGTGCGATTAATCATTTATTCCTATTTTTTGAATATTTAACTTTACTTTAGTTATTCGAAGGAGTATTAGCAATCAATTCTTCATTGTTTTTCTAATAGCCTTGGGCTTTTGTTTGCTGTTAAGAATAAAGTTATACAGTGAGTTATCTGTGCTTGTCCACAGCGGGTACTAAAACCATACTTTTAGCATTATAAGATCTGAGATTTACCGCTGAGCGATCAGGAACCATCTTATTACTGCTTGCACAGCTTGTTGGGTTTTCCCATTGAATTATGGAATAACATATCGATATATCTAAAAGGTTTAATCAGTGTTTTACTGCGTTAGATCAGAGTCAGTATGTTGATCAAAGATTTTGTTTTGTTTGTTATTAAGTACAAACCTACATAAAGGGGAACCTGTGCTGTGCCTACCATGAGTATCGAAACCCGACACTTAGTGATACGAGCCTGTACGTTGAACAATGGAACGAGGGTGGAGGTAAATTGAAGTAATAAACACAAGAAGAAAGAAAACGCTAAGACTAATTTCGGCGAATCAAAAAAACACCTTAGGTATGAAAAAGGTGTGAATAAAAAGTGCTGAGTGTACGATTCATAGGAATGAAATCGGTATTGGTGGTCAAACTGACAGCTACACTTATAGTATTGGTTTACATGACTTTTTGCGCAGACATACGTGAACATTTTCGTCACATTTGAGTGTTTTCGTTAAATACCTTTGCACATGTAACTTATTATCACACCAGATGAGATCCCTCACTGTGGGTTGTAGAGATCTACTAGTGCACAAAATTTGAAAAAAAAATCCAGTAAAAGTAAAATATTTTTTTTATCAAATAAATTTTCATTTCCTTTGGTGTGAAATGGAGGGAAGATGGAAGAGGAAAAAAAATCAAAATTGTAGGTGTTACATGTCAGGTATTTCATTATGGATTACCTTAAAATTCGGAATGTGTAGTAAGAGTCTAGTAGTGCACATCAACTGAAAATACATATTAGTTTGGATAACCACAGACCGAGAAACCAATGGTGAAAAATCACTAATGATTAAACTATCATTTCTATTAATAACACAGTGTGTCCTGCGGCCGGTTGTTTTGCCTGCATGACGTTCTACGGTGTGTCTTGGATTGTGAGAAAAATCTTATTCAAAGCGACGTACTGTGTACATATCGAGAACCAATTTTTAGTAATTATGAATCATTTCGGGGTTTTTCGGCAAGAAATATAACGTTAAAAAGGTACATTCTTTAACGTGAAATAATTTCATTGGTTAGATTTCAGTGGGCCTGGCATGGCCAGGTGGTTGAGGTACTAAACTCGTAATCCGAGGGTTGTTCGCCCTTTCAACTGTGGGGGCGTTATAATGTGACGGTCAATCCCACTATTCGTTGGTAAAAGAGTAGCCCAAGAGTTGGTGAGCGGCATGGCACGGCCAAGCGCGTAAGGCGTGCGACTCGTAATCCGAGGGTCGCGGGTTCGCGCCCGCGTCACGCCAAACATGCTCCCCCTCCCAGCCATGGGGGCGTTATAATGTTACGGTCAATCCGACTATTCGTTGGTAAAAGAGTAGCCCAAGAAGTGGCGGTGGGTGTTGATGACTAGCTGACTTTTCTCTCGTCTTACACTGCTAAACTAGGACGGCTAGTGCGGATAGCCCTCGAGTAGCTTTGTGCGAAATTTCAAAACAAACAAACAAGCTGGGTGTAGCTTTGCGCGAAAGTCAACTACTCGAGGGTTATCTGCGATAGCTGTCCGTAAGTTAGCAGTGTAATATTGCAGCTAGTCATCACCACCCACCACCAAATTCTTTCAAGGAGGAAAGCACAATTTGAGGTTGTCGTGAACTATTAGTGTATGTCAACAAACATGGAATTTACTGATTCCAAGCAGTGACACAGACAATTTGACTTTTTTCTTCGTTTCTTGTGATTTTTATGGGACAAAATTGGTCACGTGGGTATTACGTGGCGAAGACATGTTGTATCCGCCCACCAATGCTGGCTCCTTTAATTTTAGTTCTTTTTTTATTGGTATCACGAATACAAAAACACAGGTAATTTTACTCTTAGAACAGCAAATCGACATATATGCACTACGTTGAATTAGCTTAAAGTTTCGTTTGTTCTTGTCTGGAGCATGATGATGGATAGAGTATCCTGAAACTATTTCAACACGGAAAATGGGATACAATAAATAACAGAGCAAATCAGGAGTTTCAAGGTTTATTTCTTTAGGAAATGTTTGCACCATTAAATAACTTTATGATACGATAGTTTCTTCTTATCTCTATTGGTTGAACATGGAAATTGAATTATTTCCAAAAACAATAACAACAAAAACTTTGTCATAATAAAAAGTGTGAATTTGAATATTCGTTATGTAGCTTAAAACAGTTAAAATAATTGTTTTCCAGAACAAACTTTTGTTTAAGCCCACCATCTTCTATAGAGAGTGTATATATTTTCCACTGTACGATTGACACGAACTTTGTTGTTTATTGAATTACACTAAATTAAAAAGTTTTATTTACTCCATGCTTTCTTAAGATCTGGGCATTCTTCATTGCTTGAGCTTTTTAAAACATAAATATATTTCACACCTGTTAATTGCACGTTTTTAGCCCTTGTGTGGACTTTGCAGTGTAGCTATTTGTCTTGTATCGTCCCTCACTTACTTCGTCTACTGATATGAAAGAGCTGAAAAAACTTAAATGAATTCATCTAAAGTGAGTTTGCAGATAAGTACCAGGTTATTATGGGCGAGCTAACAGAACATACACCAGCTACTGATTCTTCGCTCAATTTTTATGTATAATTTATTAATGACGCTATATATCATTTTGTTTTTTTAGAATCCAAAAACTAATATTTTTTTTTCAAAAATTGCATAGTTGTATTAAAATAAATACTGTAAGCTTCTAATGCCCCAAAGCACATTCATTCTTCCGTAAATGTTGTTTTAACCCATTAATAACGATTTCCTTCCTAAATCGAAACATGGCTAGAAAGGAAGAAAGAAGAGGTTGACAACACAGGAGACAACGAGCGAAAAAAAGGATACATTTCTCTTAAAAATGATTATTTCATAAAGAAAAAAATCTAGTATTTTAAAACTCGTTACAGTAATTTGTATAATATATTTGTTTGTTTTTGAAATTCGCACAAAGCTACTCGAGGGTTATCTGTGCTAGCCGTCCCTAATTTAGCAGTGTAAGACTAGAAGGAAGGCGGCTAGTCATCACCACCCACCGCCAACTCTTGGGCTACTCTTTTACCAAGGAATAGTGGGATTGACAGTCACATTATAACGCACCCACGGCTGGGAGGGCGAGCATGTTTGGCACTACTCAGTTTACACTGAGTCGCGAACCCGCGACCCTCAGATCACGAAGCGCACGCCTTAACGTGCTAGGCCATGCCTTTATAATATATACATTTATACAACTTCATGTTTAACTTTCATAAGGAAACGAACTTTAACAATAGTTTCATCCCTGCTATTTCGCAACAGACAGGGCAACAACCTCGAATGTCAAAATTAATTATTTTTACTTCATTTTATTGAAGCAATTTGGATGGCATTTTATCTCCCTCGAGAGCAGGCTTGGCATGGCTAAGTGTGTTAAGGTGTTTGACTCGTAATTTGAGGATCGCGGGTTCGAATTCCCGTCGTATCAAACATTCTCGCCCTTTCAGCCGTAGGGATGTTATAATGTTACGGTCAATTCCACCTATTAGTTGGTAAAATAGTTGCCCCAGAGTTGGCGGTGGGTAGTGATGAGTAGCTGTCTTCCCTCTAGTCTTACACTGCTAAATTAGGGATGGCTACCACAGATAACCCTCGAGTAGCTTTGTGCGAAATTCAAAATAAACTAATCCTCAAGAGCGACTAAAGCTACCCACAGCCCGCTTTCAAAATATTCAAAATTCCACATATACACACACACATAGTATAGAAACACTTTTTTGCTGTTCTTAAATGAACTGGAAATTCAAAATGTATCGATAATAAGTTTTTAAAGCATACATAATAACTCTTGCATCAATACGGTGGAAAACAGGATGCTGGCCGTGCTCACATATTCCTAAGCATTGCGTTGTCACTTTGTAAACCACATTCAACTTCTCTGTATCATTTCCTCATCAGAAAGCTGTGGCGTATCACTGTAAACACTAGAAATGTGCTGATTTCGTGCTTTCCGCGTGATGAAATATCTGCTTAAGTACACGAGGAGCATAGTAATTTTGCGCCGTCCACGTGTTGAAAATGTCTAGTTACGAATATTTTTATAACATGATTAAGAGAAAGTGTGCGAACACATTTCTTGTGTCAACAACTATACCAAAATGGGGATTTCAGAAAATTTAATATGTAAGTAAAATGAGATAATACTTTTAAAGATACAAATTACATCACTTACATCAAATAACAGACATACAACCAACTACTGTATTTACTGAAATTATGCCACACGTTTTGGATGCGTTTTAAAAATCGACTCAGAGTCGGTGCGTAGTGATATTAAGTTGCTACAAAGTACTGACAGCGAAATAATACTCTGATAAAATAGAAACATAGAAAAAAAATAGTTCTCTGTAACAGAAGATGAGGCTCGGCATGGCCAAGCGCGTTAAGGCGTGCGACTCGTAATCTGAGGGTCGCGGGTTGGCATCCCCGTCGCGTCATACATGCTCGCCATTTCAGCCGTGAAGGCGTTATAATGTCACGGTCAATTCCACCTATTAGTTGGTAAAAGAGTAGTCCAAGAGTTGACGGTGGGTGATGATGACTATCTGCCTTCTCTCTAGTCTAACGCTGCTAAATTAGGGACGGCTAGTGCAGATAGCCCTCGTGTTTCTTTGTGTGAAATTCAAAAACAAACAAACAGAAGTTAGATATTAAACTACTTTTTACACCAGGGAGCGTGTGCCGAAGTGTAAGTTTGTTATTTGTTCAAGTACGCTATAAACTGTAATTACAAAAACATCTGTGTTGGAGCTTTGGTCAACAGTATCTAAAATAATAATAAAAAAGTGACGTTCGCCTAGTATTAGTTCGTGTGGTATTTGAAACGACATTAGGTTTAAAACCTAAGCACTATATGCTCTGTTCATGAATAAACAATTTTGTCTACTAATATACAAAATATAAGCACAAAATGAATGACGACTGTTCCTACTGGTACGATTGACGACCGACTAAAGTTGAACGACCTGTTTGAGGGCTTATAATGCTTAAAATTAGTGGCTCGTTCATTGCAATTGGCACAGCGCAAATATCCTATTCTGTAGCTTGTCCTTAAAACAAATAAACAAAAAAGAAAAACAAATTCACAATGGTAAGTAATTTTTAATGTAAAACGTGGACATCCATTTGCCGTATACCACTAAGGTGCTTATTAAATTATTTTAATTAGAATCCATAAAATTTTACCTCTCATTTTCAAGGAGTTAAAATTTGTGGTTGTATATTGTAGTTTTTCCTCAGTTTTATTTTAACACAGCTTGTATATGAATATATATATATACACACTGTAAAACTTTCATCTGAGTTACATGTTTGTTCCATGCTGAGCCAATAGACCAATAATAGAGCATTTTGTGTTTTTGTCAGAACAGCGGAACACATTGATACGAATAGTTACGTGGTAGTTTTTAAAGTACAATATTATGAGATAAGTGTCACATTGAGGTAACTGCCTAATTCAGTTTGAACATCTGTTAACACTTAATAATGTTTGTTTGTAACGACTAATTCGAAAATAACATGACTAAAACCGTTGTTGAACACTTACTGAACTAGTATTTGAAACACAGTACTTAGCAAAACATGCTTGTAACGAAGTTGCTGTGTAAAAGAATCATTACACAGGAATTACGTGAAAAGAAAATTTTGATATGTAGGCTTAACTGAATGAATGATCAGGCAATAATTCTGAAGAATTACAAAACACACACTGTAGGAAGGAGAACAAAACACAATCAGAGATACTCTCTGGTAAAAGAAAGAAGACAAAACTAAATTAACTGACAGAATTAAAGACTATTTTATCTGAATAAAGATGAGCTATGGAACGAAACGAAACCTATAGACTGAGAGAAAAACGTATAATTTGTAACGATAAACTAATAATCCAAGTTCCAGAATGTTTAAATATAGACGTTTCACTCTGATGCTGCATCCGGTCTTTCTCAAAGAAAGTTAGTACATTTCAGCACCAGATTAGCATAAAGAAAGAGGTGGAACACATATTGACTAATGTGGAGAAACTTCAAATAAACAATGTTCATTCCCGTGTAGCTGAAATAATAACACACACGATGTCCATTCCCGTGTAACCGAAATAATAACACATACAATGTCCATTCCCGCGTAACTGAAATAATAACACACAAAATGTCCATTCCCGTGTAACTGAAATAATAACACACAAATGTCCATTCCCGTGTAACCGAAATAATAACACACAATGTCCATTCCCGTGTAACCAAAATAATAATACACACGATATCCATTCCCGTGTAACCGAAATAATAACACATACAATGTCCATTCCCGTGTAACTGAAATAATAACACACAAAATGTCCATTCCCGTGTAACTGAAATAATAACACACAAAATGTTCATTCCCGTGTAACCGAAATAATAACACACAATGTCCATTCCCGTGTAACCAAAATAATAATACACACGATATCCATTCCCGTGTAACCGAAATAATAACACATACAATGTCCATTCCCGTGTAACTGAAATAATAACACACAAAATGTCCATTCCCGTGTAACTGAAATAATAACACACAAAATGTTCATTCCCGTGTAACCGAAATAATAACACACAATGTCCATTCCCGTGTAACCAAAATAATAATACACACGATATCCATTCCCGTGTAACCGAAATAATAACACATACAATGTCCATTCCCGTGTAACCGAAATAATAACACACAATGTCCATTCCCATGTAACTGAAATAATAACACACACGATGTCCTTTTCCGTGTAAGTGAAATAATAACACACACTCTGAAAAAATATCAATTCTTCCAGTACAGTCCTCTTTCTAACAAGTCATACGTACAACGTGTATTATTGTAGGCTTGTTATTTATAATATAGCACTAGATGAAAACTACATATAAATCATACGTGTATATAAGTAACTGTATACGCATATACCAAGTTATGTGCCTTCTAAATCAGAGGAATGTAGGTTAATAATACCAAATATCATAGCTCTGTTTCTACTTATTCGAAATCCACTGGATTCATTATGTTTTCGATCCTACAACTGACACCTGTATCCCAGTTTCTGTATATCTAACAAACAATTAACCAAAATGATGAATGTCATGCAACATCAGTCGTTTCGAAAATACAACGTTCAGTTGTTGTATTTCCTTTTTTAGAATTCAACTGGCCAATAACACTGAACAAAACTCAGCAATACGCAACAACAGTTAAGAATTTTTCACGTAACTAAGCGTAACACCGGTTAGCTGCTTGCTTGGTAAAATAAGGTTCATGAATAAACAAAATGTCATGGCGTGTTACAAGAATGCGTCAATAAACTATAAGTAACAGTAGTGTAAGCTGAAACGTTTACTGAAGATAAAATAGTATTTTGAACTGAATTTTTTTTCACATTACTTCGTTTTCTTACATTCAAATGAAATGCACGAATTTTATACGCATCTGTTTTTTAAGCCTTTTGTCATTTTCTAGTGTGTGTTTGTGTGGCGTGCATGACAATTATGCCTTCAGCGACAATACAACAGTGACAAAACCCGGTAAGACGGATAACTGAAGTCGTATACATTACTATATACAGTAACTGAAACAATTCTGAGAACACACAATTTAGAAACTAAGATTTAATGGCAACTAGGTGGCACAAAACACCATCACAGAAGGTATAAAAGAGAAATAAACACATTCTACAATTCACTAGTAGCTGGTGTGTGTGTTTTCGTATAGCAAAGCCATATGGGCTATCTGCTAAGCCCACCGCGGGGAATCGAACCCCTGATTTTAGTGTTGTAATCCGGAGACATACAGCTGTAATAGCGAGGGGACTTAAAGCTGGTATTCGAACCCCTTTTCTACGCAGAGCATGACACGTTGTCGTACGCTGACATAAAGTGCATCACCTTATTGTCATAGAATATTGTTGAAATTATTAACTTGTTTTATTTCCCAGAATTAAGACAAAATTTTTGGTCACTTTTAAAATATCTACGTTTTTTTTTGTAAGCCCATAAAACTTCAAGAATGCTCATATCGGGACTCTCTCCAGGACAAGCTAGGATGGTGAATGGTCCATCTATGTTCGAGATATTGCTTCTTTTGCTACATGCTTGGATCCATTATCTTTATAGAAGATGAATCTCCGCCCGATGAGTCTTGTTCCTAAGGGAATGGCGTGATGGATCACAATCTGCCTGTCTGTGTCAGTAGCCGAGATACAATCAGTTCTGTGTAGATTACTGACACTGCTGGTTGAGATACAATCCTAACATGTATTGATCCTCATTATGTTTCACTGCAGGTGTTGTACAATGACTGTGATACAGTTCTCCCCTCTACTATCAAATAACTTGCCATTGATTGCTGCAGAACAATTCGAACTTGTATTCATTTGTAAGGATCGCACGACTTCAGCTTTGATCATTTCATGGTTTGTGGTCTAATGCACGTTTGAACCTGTTGGTTTGGTCACCTCTTTTCAGTGAATGTTTTCCAGCAACTACGTGTTAATTGAGAACAATTCATGCTGATGTGGATGTTACTGTTCTAGATGTAATATTCACACTTACACTTAACAACAAGGTCACTGGTAATATCCTTACTCCACCATTGTTCTAGATGTAATATTCACACTTACACTTAACAACAAGGTCACTGGTAATATTCTTACTCCACCATTGTTCTAGAGGAAATATTCACACTTACACTTAACAACAAGGTCACTGGTAATATCCTTACTCCACCATTGTTCTAGATGTAATATTCACACTTACACTTAACAACAAGGTCACTGGTAATATCCTCTTTCCACCATTGTTCTAGATGTAATATTCACACTTACACTTAACAACAAGGTCACTGGTAATATTCTTACTCCACCATTGTTCTAGAGGCAATATTCACACTTACGCTTACTTACACGCTTGGCCATGCCGGGCCACCTCATTGTGATTCCTTGTATTGTTATAGGCTTCATACTGGCGAGGTACTGTTCGAATGGTTGGGCAATAACCATTCACAATGTAAATTATGAGCAGCTCATGTTCACGTGGTATTTGCTTTGCATCCTTATTTTCTCACCATTTCTCTTACAATTTCTAGTACTGTATTTAAACGTATGAATCCCTCATTGATAAATTCGAAAATCTTTTGTAATCCACTGCAATGATTTTGATATTTGAATCATAATAGTTCTTTATTCGTGATTTCATAAAATCAAAAGTATTCATATTTGTATTAACATGTCATAAGTAGACATAAATCACGTTTTCAGCATAACGTAATTCAGACAACAAAGTCTGTAAGTTTTAAGTTAAAACATCTCATACATATAAATAAAATAGATAGTTTCATTCATTCCGTGGCTAAAAAACACGCAGAGCTGACGTTAACTCTACTTCCGTTGCACAAGTAGTGACACATAAAATCTGGATGAGACGCCAGTTTATCATAAGTTAACCCTTAGCGATACCGAGTGCTCATTTTACAGTTGTATACACTGACACCAGGAGATAAAGTGAGTTGCTCAGTGAAAAATGTATTGACACAACCAAGCTTCAAACGCGGAACATTTCAATTACAAATTCTTAACACTAACCACTGGGCTATACCACCTTATTTCAGACTATAATCATTACTAAATCGAGTCATTTGTGTATATAATGCACTCCCAGTCTCACACAATGAGAAAAGCAAAAAAGAGGAAAAAAACCCACTAAAAACATACACCAAACAAACAAAACATAATATTGTTTTATCGTTGGCATTTCAAAGTAAACCACATACACTACCAGTTTAAAGCATCGTAAAATACCTGGTAATGAAAAGTAATTCTTATCTGCAGATAGCTCATTGTGAACTTTGCATATACAACAATAACACACCCGTGAAAACTGGAAAAATGTAATCCACGTCACAGATTACCTTGTTGTATGTAAACTTGATACGCTCAAATTAACTATATTAAAATAATGTATTCAAAGTTTTGTAAACACACGCGTATATGAATTGAAACACTTCATGCAACGTTCGTGTTACTCATATACAGACTCTTAAGAGACCTTCTTTTACGCTTACCTAAACATAAGTCATTATTATAGAGAATAAAAGCAAAAAAACACACGAAGGAACACTTATAGTTTTTGTTTGTTTTCTGGGCTATCCACTCTGTCCGCTTGTTTTCTGGGCTATCTGCTTTGTCCGCTTATTTTCTGGGCTATCTGCTCTGTCCGCTTGTTTTATGGGCTATCTGCTCCGTCCGCTTGTTTTATGGGCTATTTGCTCTGTCTGCTTGTTTTCTGAGCTATCTTCTCGGTTCGCTTGTTTTCTGGGCTATCTACTCTGTCCGCTGCAGAATCCCATATGGTAGCGTATAAAGTCCATAAATTTACTATTGATCCGCTGGGAAACCATTTTATAGTTTTAGAACTCAAATACCACACTGCATGAAACAATTATTTTCTCCAATTATTATTTTACAGCAAAAAGCAGCTTTCCTGTCAGATCTACAGCCATAAATTGAATTAGCTCCTTAAAGCTACTCATAAAACTTAACTCATAATAAACGGATATAATTCCCCATTCATGACTCATAAGTTCAATTTCTTTGTTAGCTTTAGTGTAGGCCCGGCATGGCCTTGTGGGTAACGCGCTCGACTCGTAATCCGACGGTCGCAGGTTCGAACTGCAGTCACACCAAATATGCTCCCTCTCTCAGCCGGGGGGGGCGTTATAATTCAACCATCAATCCCACTATTAGTTGGTAAAAGAGTAGCTTAAGAGTTGGCCGTGGGTAGTGATAACTAGCTCTCTTCCCTCCAGTCTTACACTGCTAAATTAGGGACGGCCAGCAAAATTCAAACCAAACCAAACCCTTAAGTCTTACAAAGTTAAATTAGTTAGTCCACGTGTACCTTTGCGCGAAATAAAAACAACAACAAACAAACTAACTTTAGTATAAAGCTCAAAACATTTCGGACAGTTTCTACCGCATATACAACACATTCTTTGAACACAGAACAAAACACTAGGTAGAAAACTGATGTTTCTCAAAGTGCTTCTTTTTCTATTGTAGAGGCGAGCTAATCAAGGGTTATTTACTCCTAATTTTGAACTCATACACTAGAGGAAAAGTAATTAGCCAAGAACATCCTTTATAACTGGTGGATTACTACTGTCTGTCCAATTAAGGAAATTTCACCATGACTCTTATACTGTACCCATGACCCCAGAATGCAGAGAACAGTTATGCAGCGATGGGTTCGAAGACAAGTTAACCAGTAGGCCATACTCGGTCCACTTAAAAAGCCAGTACCGTGCATTAAAAAGTAATAAAACTAATCTTTCTTCCTAAGTCAGACATGTCTCGGTAATTGGCATGCTAGTCTGTGAATTCGAAGTATATATTTTGTATACCACTGCCACACTTCGGAAGCGTGGTCATATTAAAAAAAGCGACTGTTAACAGCGACTATTTTATTAGAGTAGTGGGTGCTATTAACTAGTGGTCTTCCCTCAAGCCTGTCAGCTCAAAGTTAGGCACAACTAATTTGGGTAATCCTTGTCCTGCTTTGTCAGAATCTCTTTAAAACTAGCAGCACTTTAATAACCCATTCACTAAAAGTACTTTTAAACAAGAATAATGGGGAAAATTAATATTCATTAAATTACCTAACTGATGACTGTATTTTAACCACTTAAGAAGGTGAAGTCCTTCAAAGAAGTAGCTATCTTCTACCTGAAATAGATATGGTTGCATTCAGGATTTTCGGTTACCACAGATATAGTTAGTTTGTTCTTTTTCTATTTTCATACTTTAGATTCTGTTGTACATCCCTACATCAGGTACACTTCGATATCCAGTAAAAAATGTAAGATTAACTGTGATAAGTCCATTGGCTAAGCCCTAGCTCGTCTATTTAAGTTTGTAAGACCAACAACGACTGTAGCAGAGCCTCCCACAATATCAGAGCTGTCTTCTTCTCAGCAAATAGATTGGTCATAGTTGTTATCAGTAATGGTGGATATTCCAAAGTGGATGAGACTTTATTCTTCTTTCTTTCTGTTACTAATTCTCGTTTCCTCCTGCAGAGAAATTCAAACCTAAGATTTAAAAAAAATCTTCCAAGAATTTTTATAAAGTGACGGAAGTCAAGGTGTTCTCTTCAGTGTTATCTTTATTCAATACAACTTTCGATTGGGTATATCAAAACCACTTGACTCTTCACTGTTGCTTTTATCTGGTCTGGGAGTTCAGGAAAGTGGCGTCTTCCATACTGACTGACAGGCCAGTTACAGAAAATAAATTACTAGTCATTCCGTTTACAAACTTACATTGTTAAAATCAAGGGTTCACTTCCATGTAGTGGACAGAACGCAGACAACCTTTTACACTTTTATTTTCAGTTACATTTAGAAGTGACTAAACATGCACACAAAAATTTTTGTTAATAAACACAAAGCCCAGCATGGCCACGTGGTTTGAATCCTCATCATACCCATCATGCTTACACTTTTAACCGCAGGGGCATTATAATGTTACGGTCAATCCCACTATTCATTAGTAAAAGAGTAGGCCAAGAGTTGGCGGTGGGTGGTGATAACTAGCTGCCTTTTTTCTAGTCTTACACTGCTAAATTAGAAACGGCTAGCAAAGACAAGGATAAATCAAGTTTTAGATTCTCTATAAATGATCCAATATTGACGTAATGACTGAGTAATACATTGCAAGCACACAACAAATTATATTTCTCTATTTTTCTGTCTGTAACAGTTTAAGCATAGCAGATTTTAAAAATATGTATGCAGAAGGTTGACTACTATATATTAAAACAATTTTGAATATGCAAAGTTGCAAGTCACGTGATAACTGTAACCGATATACACTACATGGTCAAAAGTATGTGGACACCTGACCATCACACTAATATGTGCTTGTTAAACATCTCATTCTAAAACCATGGGCATTAGTATAGAGTTGGTTCACTCTTTGCTGCTTTTCCCTAAATTTTGGAACATGGCTTCAGCGACTCGCTCTTATTCAGCCCCGAGAGCATTAAAGAGGTTGGGCACTAACATAGGGCGAGAAGGCCTGGCTCGCAGTCGGCGTTCATCTTCATCCCAAAGGTGTTCGATGGGGTTGAGGTCAGGACTCTGTAAAGACTAGTTAAGTTTTTCGTTCTTCCACACCAACCTCGGCAAACCATATTTTTATGGACCTCGCTTCGTGCACGTGGGCATTATCATGTTGAAACAAAAAAGGACCTCCTCCCAAATTGTTGCCACAAAGGTGAAAACACACAATTCTTTAGAATGTGATTGTTTGCTGTAGCATTAATATTTCCCTTCACTGGAACTAAAAAGCCTAGCCTAAACTATGAAAACAGACCCAGATCATTGTTTCTCCTCCAGAAAACTTTACAGTTGGCACTATGCATCCAGGCAGATAGCGTTCTCCTGTCATCCGCCAAACCCAGATTCGTCCGTCAGACTGCCAGATAGTGAAGTGTTGTACTACCTTCCAGAGAACGCGTTTTCACTGCTCCAGAGTCCAATGGCGGTGTGCTTTATGCTACTCCAGCCGACGTTTGGCATTGCACGTGGTGATCTTAGGCATGTGAGCGGCTGCTCAGCCATAAAACCCTTTTCATGAAACTTCCAACAAACAATTCTTGTGCTGACGTTGCTTTCAGGCACAGTTTGGAACTCGGTAGTCAGTGTTTTAACTGTGGACAGACATTTTTTACACGCTGTACGCTTCAGCACTCAGCAGTCCCGTTTCGTAGCTGAGCTGTTTTTGCTCCTTTTCGTTTCCATTTCGCAGTAACAGAACTTACAGTTTACTGGGACAGCTCTAGCAGGGCAGAAGTTTGATGAACTGGCTTGTTGGAAAGACGGCATCCTATGACACGCTGAAAGTCACTGAGCTCTTCAGTACAACCTATTCTACTGCCAATGTTTGTGTATGGAGACTGCATGCTTGATTTTATGCACCTGTTAGTAATGGGTGTGTCTGAAAGAGCCGAACCAACTAATTAGAAGGAGTATTCACATACTTTTGGCCATGTGGTGTATAAATTCAAGATGGAACTACATCTATTAGAATTGCATTTCAACATTCTTTGCGTTTGATAGATAGTGTGGTGCTACAAATTCTTGATTGCTTTTGGAAATAGTATGTAACATCCCTTTCTGTCACAAAATATCACATGGTCAAATAACAAATATATGTTAAGATCTGGATTCACAAAATCTTAATATCAACTGTACTAAGTGGTATTATAAAATGAAAACAATATGAATCAACTTGGGAAACCAGAACTATAATTATTATTAGGTTTGTTTTCTTTTAATTCCCTTAAACATTTCCAAGTCTAAGAAGACTGTACAATAATCATATCATCGCACTGCAATCACCAACTTATAAACAATTTTCATATCACAATAATTATTGTTATATCGTATTACTTATATAAGTAGTTTTCTGACTACAGCTGTATTTGCTGTATCCGACCTGGTCTTAAGTGCTCTGGATTAAGTGAAACGCGTAATCGGCAATGGGTATGGCAAATACAGTGTGATCGGAACGCTACTATAAATAATTATTTCTCACACATTATTCTAATCCTCTGAAAATTCAGAAGGGACTAGATAAGAAATGTATTATTTAAAAATATAATAGGCCTAATACTAATGTAATGTGACAAGTATAATTATGATCACGATTCGTCAGCTTGTAAAAGAAGTTCACACCACAAAAATTGTTGTTGTAACAAAGTAGAAATATCCAGAAAAAGAGCTTCGACAAGTCGTACCTTAACCTTGGTTCGACAATTTGTAGTAGATTGAACTCCAAGAAAGGTCAGATCTCAAAGCTGAAAAATGTGTCACACGAAACATAACAAAATCAAAAAAAAGGAAAATAACATAAGACAATCTACTTCCACAAAATATCAGTGAAAAAAAAAGTTAACTGTACAAAACTACATGAATGTTACCCAGCTGACTAAAAATAGCAGTACATGATGGCACTCGGTAAAACGTATGTTACCTTAGTAACAGTAAGAAGTCTAATGCCGTTTTTCTAGTTGTCATTGGATGAAAAACTTTTATGTGATCTCTATCAAAGAACGTTTTTTGTTGTTTTTTTACTGCACACAGATATTAACTTTGTTCTTCTATCCATGTTTTACGTACAACAATAGCATCACTCAAACAGCAGAAGTGAGAAATGGGTATTCGTCATCCCTTTATTTCATACATGCTGGTCAGTACCGATGGATTTTTGTGCAACTAGATTGTTGAGATGAACAATGAGAAATCATTGTCCCCGTACACTAGATTATGGAAAACTTGCAAGGAGAAGTGGTGTGCTTTGGACGCTACAGTGATACAGCATAGGTTTTTATAATAAAAACTATATTGCAAAACTGTTATACGGCCACATCGTTATCAGATAATGCATGACCAGACGTAATGATTTAGACTGTAATGACCTGGTGAGGCTCAAAAATTATTCTATTATTACATACTAACTTTTTTACATCAACCAAAACTATATGCAAATATTTCTGGACAATAATGGGAAAGGCATAGAGTACACACATAAAAAGTTTACTTGGAACACCTTTTGTCAATGTTTTAGTGATCCACCATCTCTTGTTTAAAAAACAAACAAACTGCACAGCATTTTCCAAATCACGTAAACTGGTTTCTTGCTAGTGTCTGTTTCTACATCTTTTTCTGTCCACATTCCACTAATAACGACTTCTTTCTAATAGTGTCAAATGCAGGTGGATTCCATACTGACTCACTGGCAATATTCACCATGAATGTTCGTCTACACTGAAAATCAGACTCCTATTTTCTTACGCAGTTGCTCATAAAGCAAGAATCTCTTCACCCTTTTAATTATTCTATGTGTTAAACTGTGACTATTTTAGCTTACTGTCTCAGAAGTTTCTGTTTACTTTAACAAAAAAATTACATTCATCCTCGTTGAAAAACACCAAAAGATTCAGAACATTCTTGGTATATTTCTAATTGTGTATTTCGATGTTGTTGTACAATATAAAATCATCCTATGCGAGACTTAAACAGTGTCACTGAAGCCATTATTCTAAACAGTTTGTCTGCTCAGGGATTTGAGCCTACTTTCTCTGATTTATCTGGTTTATTGGTTACTTGCAGCATCAGTTTGGCTAAGTTAACATATTATTCTTTATTGTAACTATCCAATGCTTACTTATGACTTCTGTTACTCAAAATGCCCCACCTACTTTTAAACATCTAGTGATCGCTTTCTAAAGTTCATTCATAATTAAACGAAATAGGTTGTTGAAGTCCAAACAGATTTAAGATGGCATGATGCTAGTTTATACCACAGCCACACCAAATCTTCATAAAGGAAATGTTCTGTCATAACTTCATTTACTGTCACATATCCACTTTCCACATCTGTTGTTATACAAATTCATAAGCATTAGAGTATAGTGAGTCGTATCCATTACATGCATTTCAGAGTGTCTGCATTTACTGGAAGACCGTTAATGAAATTCATAAGGACTATAATTTCTTCACTGGACATTATAACATGTTCAGAAGGCAACTGTTTGACTGTTGCTCTGTTTTCTGTAAGAATGTAAGGAAAGTGATCATCTTATTCAGTTCACTTGAATCTTTAAAACTTTGCAAGAATTAGCTTGACAGTTTTAATGGCTCTTTCAGCCAAATCATTCAACTGATGACATGGTTAAGTGCATACCTTCAAAATCCCAAGTATGGAGCAAACAAATCGCGGGTTATCAGTCTGATAAAACAAGTTATTATGAATTACAGAACTTTTGCTTTTCTTAATGTAAGTTTAAGAAAATGAGAATCAAAATACTTCAGTTAACTTTTTTTTTTTCCAGATAGTAAACTCAACAAGAAAATAACTGAAGAGATATTGTTATAACATTAAATAAAACAAAGGTTTTATGAATGATTAGAGAAGATAAAGGTTATAAAAGCTGGTTATTGTGTGAAATGACACAAAAGTGAAGAATTAAAAGATGACAAATAAACATGTTACACCACGTTTATCAACTAATAACTGAAGCTGCAACATGTTGAAAAACTCACAGACACAACTTTATACTCTGATTTCATTTCAATCCTTTTTTCTAACTAAAGAAACCAGCACTATCCAGCACCAGAGTTAAAGTAAGATCAGAATAATACCACACAATCACATTATATGACGAAGTGCTTACCCCCTATGCAAATACAATGATGACTGACGCCTAAAGATATTCGGCTCGTAATCTGAGGGTTGCGGGTTCGAATCACTGTCGCACCAAATATGCTCGTCCTTTCAGCCGTGGGGGCGTTATAATATGACGGTCAATCTCACTATTCGTTGGTAAAAGAGTAGCCCAAGAGTTGGCAGTGGGTGGTGATAATTAGCTGCCTTCCCTCTAGTCTTACACTGCTAAATTTGGGAGCACAGATAGCCCTCGTTTTACGTTAATACTGTAAATATTATTACAGGTAATATTACGAATGGTTTATTTGTAACTCACGAGAAGAATGTTCTGTAGATGTTTTATATTTTGTGCTGTAAATTCTGGTAGTGCTTTACATTGCTAGTGCTTTACGCGAAATTCAAAAACAAACGAAACATAGTGAACAGCAAATCTATACCTTGAATAGCTAGTGGAATATGAATGTAAAAAACCAACAACAATGTTTCAAAGAAACATTTAAGTTACAAACCGTTTTATGTAAAATATTATATTAAAGTTATTACAGCAGGCCTCTCGACATCTAAATAGACATACACCTAATTCGTTCGGATTTAGAATAATTTATTATAGCATTTGTAATCAACGTAACAGAATATATATTCAATTTTACCTTTGATAAAAGGAAAATAAATCTGTAATATAATGAATGAGCAGTTTATAAGACCAACTACTGGAGGTAAACATTGCCATACCCAGACAAGCTGTCTGATAGATTACAGATAATATTACGAATGGTTTATTTGTAACTCACGAGAAGAATGTTCTGTAAATGTTTTATATTTTGTGCTGTAAATTCTGGTAGTGCTTTACATTGCTATGTTTTATTTTTATTTTAGATTTGGTTACGTCTGTCACTATGATGTTTCGGCTAGAATAAATTTAATTATTTCTAAAAAAAAAAAAAGGCCCCCCAGTGGCTCAGCGGTTGTCTGCGGACTCACAACGCTAAAAACCGGGTTATGATACGTGTTGTGGGCAGAGCACAGATAGCCCATTGTGTAGCTTTGTACTTAATTCAAAACAAAAACAATCTATAAAAAGTGTTGGTTAGGTAAGGCATGTTTTTGTTCTCATTAAGCGTTGTTTAGACTAGACTAAACTGATTTTAATCAAGTCTTGTCAGATTAAGTTTCTACTATCAGAGCGTTGGTAAGATTAAACTAGTTCTAATAAATGACTGGTTTGGTTAAGCCTTAGATGTAGGTTATTTATTTACTTTTGTGTTAAAGAATTGCTTAAACTACGTTCTGGTGCGAGTCTGTCACATGATTTCTGAGTAGAGTTTCAGATACAGTTTTATAAATACGGCTATAAACAGCGGGTCGAAAGGTTCAGTTGGATTTAAACATTATTTTCTTACGTCATCATCATTTAAATACAAGATTATAGAATTTTCTTATATGGTAACGAAGACTTACATTGACCAGTGGCTCAGCAGTAAGTCTGTAGGCTTAACACACCAAATATCAAGTTTTGATACCTGTGGAAAGCAGAGCAAATACAGTCTATTGTGTAGTTTTGTGCTTGAAAGCATAGGACTAAACAATCAAGAAGCCCCCTTCTCCCAATGGCTTAATGGTAATAAAATGGATTATAACGTTAAAAATCGGATTTCGAAATACGTGGTGAGCACAGCACAGACAGTTCGTTTGTATAGCGTTATGTTAGAGAGGCACACACACACTCACACAAACGTACGTTCATTAAATTAATCGATTCCTATATATTTTACACATAGGTGAAAATATTTTTGATCACTTTAAAATAAAAATCAATTTTGTCTGAGTAAAGTGTATTCATTCCTCTGTTAAACATTATCTTAACCTGACATTATAATATGTACGAGGTTTTTAAATAACAAAACAAAATCTCTGATAATACCTTGCTCTGAGCCATATCTGCAAATGAAACGTTTATTAGAACACTGATTAATGTTTTAGTTCTAGTTTAGTAGTTTAGCTTGCTGGCGTCTCGCTTTTTTGTTGAATATTTTTAAACGACACTTTAATTTCTATTTATTTATGATATGTTAAATGCTTGGTCATATCTTAACTCTTGTTTGTTTGTAATTAATGGTATTTAAATCCTTTTTATTAATAATCTTTTGTGATATATTAATTTTCTTTGTTAGTGATGGCTGGTGATATCTTTAATTCTTGTCTACTAGTTAGTAGACTAAAGGTATTTTAATTTATTTTTATTAATGAGACTCTGTGGTACCTTATTTTTGTTTATTTGTGATGCTTCAGGATATCATAAGTCTTGTATGCTAACGAAAACCTAGCTATATCATAATACTTGTTCATTAGTAATATTTTAACCCTTGTTTGTTATGTTTGGTAATGAATTTATTGTTCGTTAGTTATATTTAATTGTCGTCTTTTGGTGATTCGTTGTGACATCTACAATTTTGTTTATTTGTAGTGCTTTATGGAATCTTCATTCTTGGTGTAAGTGATGGTTTGTGATATTTTAATCCTGTTTTATTAGTGATGATTGGGAATATCTTAATTTTTATCCTTTAATGGTGCTTGGTGAGATTTAATATTTTTTGTCTATTAATGACACTTCGTTTAATATTACTGTTTATTATTTTTCTTATTAGTACTTTAATTTGTATTTATTTATTACAATTGATTGTTGATATTATATCTTTATATCTTTGTTTTACATTGTCGATATCATATCTTTGTTTTAGATTGTTGATATCATATCTTTGTTTTAGATTGTTGATAATACTTGGTTTTGTGTTAATTCTTGTTTATTACAGCGATTTGAGAAATGTAATTGTTTTTTTCTGTTATTATTTGTTTGTTTGGAATTAAGAACAAAGATACACAATGGGCTACCTGTGCTTTGAATACCACGGGTATTCAAAACCTGATTTCTAGCGGTAGAAGTACGCAGACACGCCGCTGTGTCGCTGGAGTGTTTTCTGTTATTGAAGTTTAGTTTGTTTTTGGAATTTCGCACAAAGCTACTCGAGGGCTATCTGTGCTAGCCGTCCCTAATTTAGCAGTGTAAGACTAAAGGGAAGGCAGCTAGTCACCACCACCCACCGCCAACTCTTGGGCTACTCTTTTACCAACGAATAGTGGGATTGACCGTCACATTATAACGCCCCCACGGCTGGGAGGGCGAACATGTTAGGCGCGACGCGGGCGCGAACTCGCGACCCTCGGATTACGAGTAGCACACCTTACGCGCTTGGCCATGTTTAATTAAGTTATAGAAACAACAAAAAGGAGACAGAAAGAGCAATACAAGAGAGATAACTGGTACTCATCTTGTTTACTGACTCATTTCTGACTTTTCCCGTAGTTTTGTGTAGTTTGGTCAGAGCAATAAGGTGCGGCAGTGTCAGGTGGTTAGTGCGCTTGACTCGTAATCTGAGAGTCGCAAGTTCGAATCCCCTTCACACGAAACATGCTCACCCTTTCAATTGTGGGGACGTTATATAGTGACGGCCAATCTCACTATTCATTGGTAAAAGAGTAGCCTAAGAGGTAGCGCGAGGGGAAGGTGATTACTAGCTTCCTTCTCTTTATTCTTACATTATTAACTTATGAATGGCTAGCGCAGATAGCCCTCGTGTAGCTTTGCGTGAAATTCAGAACTCTGCGAAAACATTTTGCTAGTTTTACTAGAATTTTTTGTGTAGAGGACCAAACTAACTATGGTTGCTGTAAGATATCCGAAACTAATGATGACAGAATGTTTTTATATGTTTTGTAATTCTTAGTTGAACGAGATCATGCTGGTGTGACTGGTGATGGTGATATGACAACTACCATTTCAATACATTTTAGTTAGAAAGGCATACTTGAAATCTTTGGTCGCTTACGAAAAGTTAGCTCACCTTCTTACGGCCACAACAAAGCATCTTTGAATAAACAAGGTTCATCAACTTTGCTCTGAGTCGTCGTGACAGAGCAGGCGACTTCATGTGTACTGGAAGAAGGCTTAAGTTCACTCCAGATGGCACATCTAAAAGACGTTAAGAAAATCACTCTATTATCGATCACTAGACGTCAGGCGTGCATATTTGCTAAAACTAATTTGTTACGTTTTAGGAAATCGTTGACTCAAGTTAATGTAAGTTTATTATACTAAATAATACATTGTCCTTAAGACTGTGATAACCAAATCCTATAATTGAAACAACGTATATTTGCTTCAAAACAGTGCATTAAAGTATTTTTTATCATTAATGTTATTCCGTATTGACCTTAATGTATTATGCCATCAAGTGTACAGCCCATAAATGTAAGTACATTCCCTCCCACTGACAAAAATCTTTACAGCTAATGTACAATGCGCCTTAACTATGATAACGAAAATTATCCATCCATGCTTAAAAACATAATATTGTTAAACATGTCTAGGCATAATTAACTCACAATTCGATCCAAAGAATTAAACAAGTCCATATTATCGTTTCGAAAGTATGGAAAGCAATAGAATATATTAATTAAAAAGTTTAGAGAACTTATAATATAATGGAAACCTCCGTAGCATTATTCGATCTGAGAAATAAAATCTATTTTAATTTTCATTGCGAGATATGTAATAATACCATTAACATAAATATATATATATATATAAGAACAAATCAAGGTCACAAACAATGTTTATAATTTGAGTGTGAATATTGTTTAACATTTCAGTTATGGTCACGTTTTTATTTAAAAAGTAAGTGACAACAACAAATTTGAGATCTGTGGTTTAGCACAACCATAACTTTCAACGTCCACAAAACACTTGAAGGGTGAAATTTTCCAGTATCTTTAAAATGACTTTTCTTTAAAAGGTTTGAAATTATTTATGCGATTAGAAACATATATGACAACTTCCATCATATATAATATCTACTATAAAGCTCTGATAACTTTTTCTCACTTAAGAATAGACTGGTTTAAAGACTTTTTATGTTATTCACTGCAGAAACAAGATATATCACACAGTTAACACCATTTGCAATTCTCTTTATATAATTCAAACGGATTTCAATTAAATAATTTCTTTGTTCATTATGCAAATCAAACAGATTATCTGACTTTTACCTCTTTCTCTATTTGGCCTAGCAGAGCCGAGTGGCTAGAACGCTTGACTCGTAATCTGAAGGTAGCAGGTTCGAATTTCCCTCGCACCAAACATGCTCGCCCTTTCACCTGTGAGGGCGTTATAAAATTACGACCACTCCCACTATTTGTTGATAAAAGGGTAGCCCAAAAGTTGGAGGTGAGCGGTAATGATTAGTTGGCTTCCTCTAGTATTGCACTACTAAATTAGGTGCGGCTAGTAAAGATAACCCTTATGTAGCTTTGCACGAAATTAAAAATTTTCTATGTTTTGTTTCTTTGAAGAGATGCTTAAGTCTTTAGCTCTTCCTTTTGGAACGTCGGATGAAAACAGTCACACTGAAATCTGTTTATATTGTGTAAGGATTTTTGTTTGTTATTAAGCACAAGCTGTATCCACTGCACATATCTTTCTTTATAAGCTCTAACAATTACCACCGAACCACTAGGAAGCCATCATAAGCAAGAAAGTGAACAACTTAAGTGTCATATATTTTGTTTCCCACTGTTATTGGTTGCGATTTTCATAAGGAAGAAGGCGATGGAACCTGTTTCTTTCTTATAACAAGGAAAGTAAACTGTTTCACTGAAACTATTTTGGTCTCACAGAAAGAAAAAAGAGAGAAGGCGAATGACTTAAATGGAATTTGTTTTGTTCTTGAAATAGGAAGAATGAACATTATTATTAAAATATGTTTTGGTTCAGTATTGGAGGACTTATTTTCAGGGAAATAAGTTTTATTTTGTGTGTGAGAAGCTAAACCAACTCACTGTAATGTTTTATTTCCGGAAGTTAAATAATCGCTTTCAACTTTGCACATAAGAGGTTTAACTAGTCTCCTATGATTGGCAACGAGAAAGAGTATAACTGAAATGTAAGATGTTGAAGGAAGTCAAGTGTTTCTCTAAAATGTGTTGCTTTTCTTCAGTTTACGATCATACTATTTACCTCTTTTGTTACAGAAGCAAACGAGAATGTAGTAAACTACTTTATTTCGTTTGTCAAAGGAAAACTTGGGGCATGTTCAATTTTTTATCACCTAAGTTGATTAATTTAAATACACACAGTTTGTTTTGTTTCCGATTTAGATAAAACAGTACAGAAATAGCGAGTTTTCTTTCTTTACTGAACGACGTCATACGTCAAGGAAGAAATTAAACATTTACTTTAAAACCACTTTTTCTTTACAAACATTCGATTCCTAATTATTAAAAATATGACAAGTCTTTAAGACGCATTTCTACTAACATTTGAACACCAAAAGTCCGGAAAGAAACATCATGAAATATTTTATGGAATCCCTAATGTGTTATTTTAAATCAATCACTTTTATTAGTGATGAGGAAAAGTACTAAGACAATCCTTTTGACTACTTAGTAATAGAAACAGTTAATAGGTCGGTTTTTAACCTTCTACAGAAAAACAAAACAGTATCCACATAGAAAAGTCTCTTTTTATGTATAGAACAAAATCACTTGCAACACCAAACTTCGTCTAATCATTACAGCAGCTTCAGAATCAGGTACATGCGTGTTTTTTGTGTGTTTTTTAATGACCGAAGAAAAGTTTTCGAAAAGATTCAAACAGATTACAGTCAAAAAATTCATCCATTACTACACAAAAGAGGCAATAACAATATATTTATTATACGACGAAACAAGTCACAGACGGGCATCACATTTACTACTGGACAAAACAAGTTATAGGCATACGTTATTTTCAAATAATTCAGAAATAAAGGTGACACGGAAAAATAACAAGTGGTGTTAACAGACCCATTATGTGACAGTATTATTAAAATAATTTTCCTTCGAAAGGTTTGTTTGATATGTAACATGTGAATTGTAAGGTGAAACGTTTTAAATGAAAAAAAACAACAACCAAAATGGTTTGTTACGAATAACAGTTATAAACACAAGTGCATATAATGTAAACATCCTAAAAGCATCACAAACAATGGATAGCTGTTTTGTCCAAATGTGACAAATGCCAATATGGCGTCTTTGCTATCAAAATTGATTGTTTTTATTGGTATGTTCATAAGATGTTTAGGCCTGGCATGGCCGAGCGCGTTAAGGCGTGCACTCGTAATCCGAGGGTCGCGGGTTCGCGCCCGCGTCGCGCTAAACATGCTCGCCCTCCCAGCCGTGGGGGTGTATAATGTGACGGTCAATCCCACTATTCGTTGGTAAAAGAGTAGCCCAAGAGTTGGCGGTGGGTGGTGATGACTAGCTGCCTTCCCTCTAGTCTTACACTTCTAAATTAGGGACGGCTAGCACAGATAGCCCTCGAGTAGCTTTGTGCGAAATTCCAAAACAAACAAACAAACAAATCATATGATGTTCATGCATGTGTATATGAACCAGTAACAAGAGCGGATTACAAACATTTCCTGCCACCTGGTGTTAAGGATAATATTTATCTAGTAACTATTCTGTACACAGTCTTGAACGAGTCCTGTCATCCTGGAGACATTATTCATGTATCAGAATCATGTTTAACTTTTCTTCAACTGAATACCATGTCATTATTTGGGTGACTTGGAAACAGCTGTGGTACATCGTAAGTGTATTACATATGTAGAAGGCTAATGATTTAATACTTTATTTTTTAGAATTTTGAGCCCTTCTAAGGAGCAACGTCCTGCTTATACGGAATTTTATCCTTGCACCTAAAAACCCGTAGGTTCGGGTTTCGATCTTCTGTGGCACAGCTTCATAACTATGACAGAGATGTTTTAATGCATAGAACTTTTTTTTTCTGAAGAGTAATTTCTGAATTTTGGCTTAAAATCGTTCAGTTATTATTGTTTACACCATAACCATTAACCATTGGGTTTATGATGCACATTGATTAAAGTTCCACACGAAATTACCTTAAAGATAACGTAAATGATATTTTTACAAGGTAGGTTTACAGCATCTTACTCCATACCCTCAAGTTATTGTTTTTCCATGAATGATGGCAATGCATTTCTTGACCACTTTCTGTAATCAAGTAAGCGAAATTGTATACGTCGTTATTCCAAATCATTTCCAAAGTAAATAAACCCAATATGCTTTCAAACATTGTCAATTTTTAACGCAAAAGCAAACCGAAAGATGCAGTAATCAAAGTGTTTATTATTATTGTAATCCTAAAATGATTCAGTTAAAAAGGCTTATTCGTATAAACGAAGATTGTGGAGTCTTAACACAGTCACGAAAGTGTTAGTGTTACAAGTTTACTTTTATTGTGTTTTAAACAAATAAAATAATCATTAAATATTTTAACTAAACTCCTAGCAACGTTTGTCCTATTACAACCTCACGTTCCTTTCACCAATGAAAACCCTTAAACTATTACAGGGTGGTCGCTAGAAAAGCGGAAAATTTGAGGGTCAGATGAGATCATGAATAAAATGCGTGCTTACTCATTTCTATTTTGATTTCTTTACATCATGAATAAAATGCATGATTTTAATATCATAAAATGCATTTTGAGCATCTATGAGTGTAATATAACACATGCCTTTAAAAAACTTTGTAAAAGTTATTCTTTGTAAAAATAAATAGCTGTTTGACAAATTTTCCGCTTTTCTAGCGACCACCCTGTAGATTACACTTAATTCACCTTGAATATCACCTAACAACTGCAATTCTTCCCGTTTGATTTCATGTTTAGTCCACAACGACACGATTTATTTGATTGACAGCATGTAAGAGAATTCGTTATATAAATTAAAGAGTACCACAATTCTTTAATATATTATATTTAAGTTAAAAAAATACTATATTGCAACACACTAAGAGCTTGAGATATATGTATATAGTTTATTTACCAGCGAAATTTACAAATAAAAATGAAGCTTAAATTATATATTACCTTTTTCGTTTATTTGTGTTACTGTGCAACACAGGTATCGAACACTGGATTGTAGCGCCGTAAATTTATAAGTTTATTGCCGATCCATCGAGAAGACGTATGTATATTAATTGGTTTTGTTTCGCGATGTAGCATTCTCAGGCAGCTACAAAGTAATTAATGCTTCAGCACATATAGATTTATCCTGCGATCAAAATTCAAAGATGAATAAATAGTCTCGAAAAGAACTGATAATATAATTAAGAGCTTTTAAAATTATTTATAGTTTGAGTACCAGCCTTTTACATTACTGTTTCATTTAGCTTACTTCATTTTATTAAGTTACTCATTCATCATTGTCTATCATTCCTTCTTTAAATTTCAAATATTTTGTATCGTTTATTTATTACTAGTCGAAACCTCTTAGTATTTGACTTCCGGAAACTTTTGTTTTGCCTCAGATAAAAAATATTCTCAATGTAACAGTTTAGAAAGATATATTTTTAACTTACATGAAATCATAAAATATGTAGCTTAGGTAAGAGGGTTCCCTTAAAAATGGTATCGAAATATAACTGACGAAAATTAATATGGTAACAAATTTATTAAAAATAAGGGGGCTTGGCCCGGCATGGCCAGGTGGGTTAAGGCATGCGATTCGTAATCTGAGAGTGGCGGGTTCGCGTCCCTGTCCCACCAAACCTGGTCGTCCTTCCAGCCGTGGGGGCGTCACAATGTGTCGTTCAATCCCACTATTCGTTGGTAAAATAGTAGCCCAAGAGTTTACGGTGGGCGGTGATGACTAGCTGCCTTCCCTCTAGTCTTACACTGCTAAAAACCAAGTATTTTGAAGTTTACATTCTATTTTGAATAGAGGCAAACGTGACAGAAATTCTAAGAGCTTTTGAGCGAAAGTGAAGAAAAAAATTTAACGATCTGTGAACCACATTACATTTCCTATATTCAATGCCAATGAGGCCTTTCCCATTACACCAGCGATCTTCAGGCTGGCTAAAAGACGACAGATCCATTAGTGGTTAAAACACTTTATATTATTAAATTGCAAGAATATAACATGAAAATATAGAGGTTGTTTGTAGAATACTCACTGTGCTACCGATTCGTCCATGGTTTTAGTAAAAATTGTCTATCTACTATATAGACAATATAAGTTAAGCAGCTGATATGGCCAAAATATTTGAAATATAAGTATTCTCTCCATCATCGTTGTATAATTGGTGTAAAGATAACACACTGCATGTTTCAAAGCAACAGTCTCACTTAGCGACAAGTCTAAAATTTAGGTTTCGATATTCGTTACCATGTCTTTTGATGATTCTGTAAGTATTCCTCCGAATACAACTTTGGTCGCCGAGTTTAACGTGAACAAAAGCCGTAGGACTGTAGACGCTTTGTGTTATTTCAACAAGAGAAGCATAGTAAATACACGTAGTAAATCATACGTAGACGCTATAATAACCATTTGCAAAGTACAAAGGAAATCTAGTAAAACTAATCCGATACACTTCTTGCGTGTAATACGTTGTTGGATATTCTTCTTGTAACAACATAATCACAGAATGATGTCTGAGAATTCTAAAGCAAGCTGGCGAACGTCTTATAACGTTAATTATTTATACACGCATACGAAGACGTCACTTACGTGAATCGTATCATTCAGTATTTTTACATACTATGATAAAAGGTTAGTTTGTCCACACTATAGAGTGGTTTCACAACCGTGGTGGTGTATTTTATCAAAAGGACAGCTCAATGGATATCCGTCAATTTTTCTAGATTAGATATCAAACCCTATGGACTTTCATAAAATGAAATCTTCCGGCCAACAACTGGTTTTACTTACGTGTCCGATAAACTCAAACTTTGCATACAATAGTCGTAAGAACTTCAAAAGGCAACCATAACTGTTTTAGTAAAATACACTTTTGACTTTTTGTATATAAAGACTTGCACCTGTGTTTTTATCAAAGTTCAACTCACTGTTGAAAGGAAGTTGGTTTAAGTGCTATTGTTTCTTCAGTGAAATTAAAATATAAGTTTATATATGCGATTTGTTAGAACGTTAACTTATTCTTTTCTTCAGTTGTGAGTGTAAGGGCTTATAAAGCTAAAAATCAGGGTTAGATACCTACTCGGGATACGATGTAAGTTGCTTTTGACAGAGAAGTGACGTTAAGATAATGAAAAGATCGTGTAATATATTTCGTATCTAAAACTAACTTTGAAACAGGTTTCGAGCATTTTATATGAAACGTATTGATTTTCCACATATTTTCAATTTTATCTCTCGCAGTTTATAGCTGTATTTATCGTGGTGTTTTATAAAAACTGTAATGAATACTAGTTGAACCATTTAATGAGGGACGAATATCGGTATTGGTATCTGAAGTTTGTTATTTAAACACTGAGATATGGCTCACATTTACCAGATACCATTATACCTTTTACATACACGAATATGTTCGATTCCGAACCTTGAATTTTCCACTTCAAGGCTAAGAGCTAATCAGGCTTGCTTTAACAGGTCACTTTCAGGAATCATAATAAATTGAAAGAGGTTTTTCTAACAATTTTCTTTCAATCTTATGGTAAGCACGATTTATTTTTAACTAAAATCTATAATATTGACAGTTTCTCAACTTGTCATACAAACTGCAATATCGATATTAAGAAAACTAATTTTATAAATTAACAATAATAACTACAGATTATACATAACTGTTTTTTATCCTTGTCTTACATAACATGATAAAAATCTAAGTATATTATAATGTTATTCAACTCTAGCCAGAGCCGATGCTGACACAACAGAGTGACAAGGGGCCCACCCAAGTTTAATCATACATACATACATGGAGAAAATGTAGTAATGTGTATAATAAGAAACCACGTTCGCAGACGCGCTACTGTTTTACAAGATGTTTTTGTTTCCTTGTAGGCTAGAAATTAATCTGATATATCCTAGAATAATAGATATTTCATTTAACCCTAATCGTTTATACTAATGGTACTACTGCACTAAATATTTTTATTTATTTAAATAAATAATGCTTGAAAGAACATTATTCATCAGTTTACTTGGACTTTTTATTTCCTCACCCTATTGCTAGATTATGCTAGGATGGTCAAAAACCTCATTCTTTCCAAGGTCTGTGGGTACTTTGGAACTCCAACACTCGATACGAAGTACATTTTGAAACCCACTGTTGGCTCGGTGTAATTTAACAAGCTAAATTTTATTTTGGGAATAATGAGTATTTGTTTTTAGATTACATGTGATTATAAAACGTTTTGTTTCGTCCTCCCATTCCCACAGTTTTGGCTCGTCCCTAAAACGCTTTTGGTGTTGGCGCCGTAACCACTTCTGGCATAAGTTATGCTGCGTAAACCGTATTCAGCTGCATGGTCGTTGACTCCGTATAGATCCATAACTAACCCAGTCGATGCAGAACGTAAATAAGATTATTTGTGTTGTCCTTTCAAACTCCAACACTTGTCCAAGTGTTCACAACACCGTATGGAGTTGGAGTTATATCTATTATTCTCGACTTTGCTCAAATTCTATGCTAAGAATTCTTAAATTACCTTTTCGCTTTTAAGAAGTAAGTGGTCACCTATAGTTTGTTTTTTTTTTGTTCATTTATAACTTCTCCAGTGTTTTTAGCTCTGGCCTTTAAGCAGACTTTATTAACGTCACCCTCAAACACAGTGGTAAAGTGATGACGAGAAACCCACTTGAAATAAAAATGCATCTCAAGACGGCTGGTATGGGTATTCAAATAAAGTAGAGAACAACGTTTTGACCTTTTTAGGTCATATTCAGGTCCAGATGTTGTTCTCTACTTTATTTGAATACCCATACCAGCCGTCTTGACGTACATAAGAACCAGAGTAGAAAGATTAATGATCATGTGTTCGCACAGATTATACTTTTTTTTTTTTTTTCTTCCGATGGTGTTTGGGTATTTGCCCTGGAGGGTCAGGTTCACTTTGACCTCTTCCTCCTTCCTTAACATATTTTCCTAACTCGTGATGTTATGTTAGGTCCTTTTCAGGGCAATGTCCATTTATAGTCTCTTATTCACAGTAGTCAAGCTTGCTGGTGGCTTTTTTTTTTTAAATCTTATTATTATTTTAAAATACATAAGTATGTAAACTATAAATACAAGATTTAAAATTTATATACATACATATTTTAATTTAATTTATTTATTTTTTTCTTTATATTTAATATACATGTTAATTGGGGAGAGGTATTTAGGAATATCTTCATCATGTATAAGGTACCTATCTAGTTCGCATTATACTATTGTTCTACAGGTTTGGTTTGGTTTGAGTTTCGCGCAAAGCTACTCGAGTGCTATCAGCGCTTATTCTACGAATATCTAGTTGAAATTTGCTAAATAATACGTAACTTTTTATATGTATGAAATCGAATAACTCATTTTGTATTTCAGTTATTTATAGTGTTGGTTGTTAACTTATTAAATATCGCAAACAGTAACAATATTGGTCAAATGTGACGCATAAAGTTTTACATGTTACTAGCAGCTAGGATGCTTAACTGGTTACCTAAGGTATAATAAATATACAGAAGTGTTCTTAATTAACATTATCTATTATTATTTGTAACTAACGTAGAATCTCTTCTAGTACAAGGTATTATATGATAATAGCATTAATGATAACATTACTTTCTTATCGTGTTTAAACCTTAAAATGGTTTCTTTTATCTCCATATTTAGTTGAGTTTTTCTTTCCATGCTACTCAATCAGTAGCATGTTTTTACATCAGAATGTCGAAGTACCAATGAAGTTGGTTCAAATAAAAAACTATAAGTTATTTTGTTTTTTTTTACAATGGTACAACTTCAAAGATTCTCATTCGTTCAAAGACAAATGCAAAAGAATTTTTTTTACTCTCTTATTTTTGTTTCGGGGGGCCTTCAATGTACGATTCTCTCTACATAGCAAAATATTATGGTAATGAAAAATACTAATTTGTAACGCGTCTGACCCATTCCCTATAGAGTTGCATTTTGGTAAAAAAAATGACTGAGTTATAATTTATTTAAAACCTCCGGCACGTTTAATGTAAATGTCTCCATAATGATTGGTTACGGTTAACAATGGTAATGCTTGGAAATGTGATATCAATTACGCTACTACAATGATTGTTTTATTAACCTCTAAAACTATTCTTAGTGATCACGTGATGTGAGCAACCAATAACATTAAGGTACATATGAAGAATAAGTCGAACCAACCAAAAATAGGATAATGCTAATCTTACTTAAATTAGAAGTGTTTTAACAGAGAAAACTAGACAAAATGATATTCAACAAATAATGGCTCCAAAATTATTTTTAAAATATCTTGACATTAACAATACAGAATTAGAGAAACGTTCAACTCTCGGAGCTAAATGATTATCATCACAAAGTAAGAGAAACGTTCAACACGCAGGAGCTTAATTATTGTCATTACACAGTTAGAGAAATAAATGTTCAACACATAGGAGATAAATTATTGTCATTACACAGTTAGAGAAATAAACGTTCAACACGCAGGAGCTTAATTATTGTCATTACACAGTTAGAGAAATAAATGTTCAACACATAGGAGATAACTGATTAATTGATTAATAATGCAGAGTTAAAGAAACGTTCAGCATAAGAAGTTCGAGCACTAACAATACAAAGTTAGAGAAAATATCAGCAGTAACCGTTCGGTAATTACCAAACGTAAGAGAAACGTTCAACACCAGAAGCGTATTACAATACCAGTAGGTAATCTGTCCTTACCTGGACCAGTGGTGGAATAGGTGGACAATTCCAATGGAATGAATCATTGTACTGATACCATGAAGACGAAGAAGAAGAAGAAGAAAAAAAGATGTTTTCCTGTTTTATGGTTATTTGAATATTTTCGGCACAGTATCTGAATGTAAAAATTTCTAAAGCTACTTCGACGTACAAATGTGCGGCGATCTAAGGCGAGGAACTCTCGTAAATTCAAAAACTGAATAAACGAGCACCTAATGAGACGCAGAGGTCATTGGCCACTCAAATATTTCCACGGTGACCTTGTCAGCTCTGCTGACCCGTCTATCATGGCAGTCCAGCAGTCTGCTGAACACACGCTTACAGGTTGACTTCCTCTCCGCGAAGCATAGTATTCGACACGTCATTTACTCAGACGAAGGTATATCCTCCGCTGGTGGACACATAGCTCAGTTTGGGGTTCATCCATCAAAGAAAACTTGTACTAGATGTGGCAGTGATATAAATGTAAGAGAGGTTAATATTCCTTGATTGAGGATGAAATAGATGCATTAATTGTCACGAAGAAGCTCGGAGAAATGTACATATTCAACTTGCGAGCACCATGGTTCCACTATCTGGGCACTAAATACGCTGGCTTGGCACTTCTCAGTCCCTGAGACACGGAAGAGGGCTCTGGCGGATTTGAAAGAGTTCATGATTTTATTTGAGATTTAGGGCTGATGTTGTTTAATTTCACGAATGTCGTTCAGAACGATAACTTTGCACACAACAGCGCTTTCGCACACACACACTCCCCCACGGGCCGTCCTCCCCCTCATACACGCCAACCAAATGGCGCGGCTTACCCCGAGCTTCAAACGAGAACGATTGTAAAAGTCGATCGATGAGCCTCGCGGACCGGGGACGATGCCCATTCCAAACAGAGGGATAATCGGTGGAGCTGCCGATTTTATTCTCGAGAAACTAGCTGAGAAAATCATATTAAAGTCTTTTGCGCTCAGAACTTTACAGTGTCATATTAGAAACTTCATGTACTAACCAATGTGACACAAATTATAAATGTATATCCATATTAGTTACACTAAAAAGGCTAATTATATCTTGTACTGTTAAACTCGTGATTCAAATCTTTATTATATTTGATTTAATGAAACTGATGATTCCAAAAATATACATTATCTGTTTTGTGTCTTTTTTGAATACTGTATTGGTATTAATAACAAAAACCAAGAAGCTCCATGAAATTTTATATGATTGGTCAAGTGTCGATAAGTATTTTAAAGTTGATAATGAAACAAAAAGCGGCACCTATTTCTAGGTACTTTAATGATAAAACATTTGATCAAAGGCAAGAACAAAAGTCATGGTGAACCTACAGGTAAATTTGTTTTCTACATACTACGTGGTGTCTGTTTATATCTAAATTTTCATCTTTCTCGAAAACATTATTTCCAATACACTCTGTAAGCTCTTTACCAGCTGACGTAAAACTGCCTTAATCGATCAAACTTATAAGGATTTAACCAGTTTTTTAAAGTCAGTAGTTTCTTCTAGTGAGACAACAAAATTAATATAACATGTATGGTTTAGTTTAGCCTTAAAAACAGCATTCGCCATAGGTTATTTTCTGAAAAGGGATATTAAAGATCGAAGTTTACTAAGAACTTCGTGTATTTGTTTGTTTGTTTGCATTTTGCGCAAAAGTACACGAGAGCTATCTGTGCTAGCCGTCCCTAAATTAGCAGTGTAAGACCAGAGGGAAGTCAGCTAGTCATCACTACCCACCGCCAACTCTTGGTCTGCTCTTTTACAAACGAATAGTGGGATTGACCGTCACATTATAACGCCCCCACGGCTGAAAGGGCAAGCATGTTTTGTGTGACGAGGAATCGAACAACTTAACACACCTGGCCATGCCGGGCCTCAGTCATGTGCCCGAGCTTCGAATTGAGCGTTGATGTAATCAGTCATTGGACGTTGACTTTTGTCGTTGAGTGACATTCAAACATAAATCATTCAAAAGTTTTGATCACACTTACATCACTCTTTATCAAAGAGTTTACATAGGGCTTGTTTAATGCTTAATTTGAAAACACATCATCTTATTAACATGTTATCATTTCGGGTACTTGTGGTGGGGTATACAAAAATTAATGACAACTTAGCATAATGTTTTCAAACCACGAACCTGCAGAAAGCCACAACTGTTTCGTTCAGTAAATGGTTTTTGGTATTTGTTAGTCTTTATTTGTTTGTTTTGGAATTTCGCACAAAGCTACTCGACGGTCATCTGTGCTAACCGTCCCCGATTTAGCAATGTAATACTAGCGGGAAGGCAGCTAGTCATCACCACCCACCGCCAACTCTTGGGTTACTCTTTTACCAACGAATAATGGGATTGACCGTCACGTAATAACGCCCCCACGGCTGAAAGGGCGAGTATTTTTGGCGCGACGGGGATGCGAACCCGCGACCCTCAGATTACGAGGCCATGCCGGGCCTCTCTTAACCGACAAAAATATTAAGTTTAAAGAACTTAAAACTACTGTAACTAAAAAAAATCTGTGAAACTTTTTTCTTTTCAGTCTTTGTTATTCATTCTTAAATTTAAGACTAATATTCTTTTAATCGTAATTATAATTTGTTGTTTTGGAATTCATGAACGATAAAAATGTTTCTTTAGGCTATGTGTGTAGCCTATAAATATATGTGATATACATAACGCTTAAATGATTGAAACACTCTCGTGCATTTGTGACGTGTGTGATATATTCACATCCTGCGGAGGTCCCTGATGAAGAATAAATCTCTTGCTTCATAAAAAGGCGACGATCCGCTTTTAAATTCATAAGTCGCATTTTCTACTCTTTTTCTGGTGGTTTTGATAAAACTGTAAACTTTTATTAGTTTTACATTTCAATTCCAAGACTGTTGAAACACGTAGGTTTCAAAGTATAGAACCTCGTCACTCTAGTCCACCGCTGGTACAGCGGTAAGTCTACGGATTTACAACGCTAAAATCAGGGGTTCGATTCCCCTCGGTGAACTCAGCAGATAGTCCGAAGTGGCTTTGCTATAAGAAAACATCCTCATGTACATGCAGTCACTACTCGTTTCTCCTTGAGTCAACAGTAGCTTTAGGGACTTACAACGTTAAAATACGATGTTTGGTTCCCCGTGATGGACTTAGCAGATAACCCGAAGTGGCTTTGCTATAATAAAAACACACACACACATTCTTCACTCTAAAACATAAATCTGTGTCACTGAATGTTGCTCGGCGCCCAGGTGGCATCGTTGTGTGTCTGCGGGACTTGCGCTTCTAGAAACCGTGTTTCGATATGAGTGGTATATAGAGCACAGATAGTCCCTTATGTAGTTTTGTACTTTACAATAAATACATCACATATCAGAAAAAATCGTGAACATTAAACTACTAGTGATCTTCACAGTTGTTCTTTAAACGCTTGGCATTTGCGTTGATCCAATAACTTTCACATGTTAAACAAGTTTGACGAGACATACTTTAGCTTATTATGTGAGCATTTTTAGAAATTAATTAGTAATATTAGTCTGATGTTAGAAGTAACAAAATCTGCTTGTTAATCCGCACAGTCTGTTTCGTATGTTCATGGTAGCAGCATTTCCTAAAGGTTATTCATCACAAAACGCGAAAGTTCACGAGAGTTCCCGCGCTTTTTTCTTTATAACGTAATCTCAACCCTTTCTCTCTTTGGTGAGATTGGGAGACAACGAAAACCGTGACAACAATAACAACAATTAAAGAAAGAAGATAAAAAATGCACAAAGCGTTTTCCTTGTCTTTAATCTAATTTTATAGTAGAATTGGTTTTTGAATTTCGCACAAAGTAACTCGAGGGCTATCTGTGCTAGCCGTCCCTAATTTAGCAGTGTAAGACTAGAGGGAAGGCAGATAGTCATCACCAACCACCGCCAACTCTTGGGATACTCTTTTACCAACGAATAGTGGGATTGACCGTCATAATATAACGCTCCCACAGCTGAAAGGGCGAGCATGTTTGGCGCGACGGGGATGGGAACCCGCGACCCTCACATTACGAGTCGCACGCCTTAACACGCTTGGCCATGCTGGGCCCTTTTATAGCAAGCTTCCGATTTATATACATACATAAGTATATAAGTCAATATCAAAATAGAAATTAAAAGTAGCAGAAAAAGTATTGTTCGTAATTTTATTCATGAAACAAAGAGCATGGAAAAATTAACTTCTAATAACAGTTTTCATTCACATATACACAAAATCAAAACGGAACATAGCAACCTTCACATAATATTTCATCAAATTGTCAATAGGCACATAATTTAGATATAGAGTATTTGTGTGTTCAACTGATCTATCATTACACATTTTGTTATTCATATGTTGTCTCAAGATGGCTGGCTCCTATGTGTTGAGCCCCCCACCCCATCTCCAGTGGCACAAGGATATGTCTGCGGACTGACAAAGCTAGAAACCGAGTTTCGATGCCCGTGATGGGACGAAATCACAAAACACCTTTGAGCAGCTTTTGCTTACTTCAAACAAAGACAAACCTAGTTTTAGCTGTTTAAAAAAACATTTTCTCTGTAGCATTGATCACAGCATTAAATCCAGTTTAGATCCTCACTTTCCAATGTACCATACAACGATAAACATGTAGAGACAACTTCTTTGGTTTCTTTTGTTTGTTTCTGGATTTTGCGCAACGCTACCCGAGGGCTCTCTGCACTCGCCGTCCCTAATTTAGCAATGTAAGACTAGAGGGAAGGTAGTTAGTCATCACCACCGACCGCCAACTCTTGGGATACTCTTTTACCAACGAATAGTGGGATTGACTGTCCCGTTGTAACGCCCACACGGCTGAACGGGTGAGCATGTTTGGTGTGACGGGGATTCGAAGCCGCGATTCTCGGGTTAAGAGCCGAACGCCTTGACCCACCCAACCTCTTTGCAGGCCTAAGGTTGGTCTTTGTTAAAAATGTATTTTATTGTGTACGTGTTTTAACGTTGTTCGTTATTTATTATTTCAACATTACACACAAGTGCCAAGAAACAATACTTATGTTACGAACTGTTATAAACACTAAATACTGGTATTCATGTGGAATCGTTCAGAGAAACACCTGAATGATTCTTTGTCATCGCGAAAACTTTACAATATTTATTTTTCTATCAAAATGGACTTTTATAGTAGCAGTGTTTTTTTATTATTATTACATCTATCACCCCTCGGGTTCCCCCGGTGAGATAGTGGTAAGTTTTTGAATTTACAACGCTAAAATCAGGAGTACCACTGCCCTCGGTACATCACACAGCCCGATGTAGTTTTGCTATAAGAAACACACACTCCCCTGGTGGCTCAGCTGTGAACCTGAATGACGCTAACATTGCCGAATTTGTATCTCAATAGATTGGTTACAATAGAAATAAACAATTGAAAACAATCTACAGCGTGTACTTCGGTAACTTTCAAGAACATTCATAATGAGATTGTAATGCAAGCGTAACAGAAATCTACAATACACAAATCTAACTAAATTTTTTACCCGTTGCTCAGGAATTCTCATTCCAAACCTGTTTTTTTCTAACACTTACAAGCTATATTTGCACATCTGAGAGTAGATCGTATTGAACATTCCAGCAGAATGAAACTTTGCGATACAACATACACCACATCTTAATTGTAGTAAGCGTAGTTCGCCTTCGTCATCACCAATTTTCTGTTTACATCGCAATTAATTAAACTACAGAGACATTGCTCTCGAGAACGACACAGCGCATAACTATAGCTTTTGGCCTAAACCAACAAGTGTAAACTGTCAAGTTCGATTATGAATACTTACTGGTTATTCTAACAGAGTATAGGTTGAAATTAGCTTATGCTCAAAAATCGCGAAATTCATAAAGATAGAAAAAAAAAACGTTTTGTGTGTTTTAACATGCAAACGTTTTAAAATTACGCTAAATGTAGAATGTTCATGTTTCAACATTAAGTATTTAAGAAGAGGAACCCTAGAGCTGGATAAAAAACACATTGCGGCACACGCATGATTGGATGGTTTTGAGAAACCAACGAAGTCATTGAAAATGAATCCGAACATAAAACGCTACGAATACCGAGCGTCCATAATCAAAATGGAGAATAACACGCTTCGTTATTTTTCATTCTATTTATATGCCATTATTGAATAACCGAAGCAGTGACATCATTAGTGAATCAGTTTTGTGCTTAAAATTTTATTGAATTCTTAGGATTTTATTAGTAAATGTCAGAGATGTGTTTTTTTTCAATCACGTATTGTCATCTTTCCTCTCTGACACACAAAGCGTTGCAGTAATTACACGTGTTTGATCGATGTTGACGTGACAATACCGTATAACAGCAATAATACAGGGTGGTCGCTAGAAAAGCGGAAAATTTGTCAAACAGCTATTTATTTTTACAAAGAATAACTTTTGCAAAGTTTTTTAAAGGCATATGTTATATTACACTCATAGATGTCAAAATACATTTTACTCATGATGTAAAGAAATCAAAATAGAAATGAGTAAGCACGCATTTTATTCATGATCTCATCTGACCCTCAAATTTTGCGCTTTTCTAGCGACCACCCTGTAGTATGCCGACGTATTTACTAAGGTAATACGAAATCACTACTCAGATTCTGAAGGTATATACTGGATAATATTTGAATTTTTATGTTACTTTCTTATTAAGTTAGGCCCAGCATGGCTAAACGTGTTATGGCGTGCGACTCGTAATCTGAGGGTCGCGGGTTCGCATCCCCGTCGCGCCAAACATGCTCGCCCTTTCAGCCGTGGGGGCGTTATAATGTGACGGTCAATCCCAATTTTCGTTGGTGAAAGAGTAGCCCAAGAGTTGGTGGTGGGTAGTGATGACTATCTGCCTTCCCTCTAGTCTTACACTGCTAAATTAGGGACGGCTAACTCAGATAGCCCTCGAGTAGCTTTGTGCGAAATTCAAAAACAAAAAAGCTTATTAAGTTATTTTGTTTCTTGATAAAACAAAGTGCAACAAAGACGAATGTAAACTTGTGTATTGTCGTTTCACTTCGATTGTTAAGAGACAACAAAACAAGTTATTCCAAAATTATTCATTTACCTTGTCTAATTGATATTTCAAACTCATGTTTGCAAAATTAACTTATACGTATATGGAACTGCAATTAACGTACATACAATAAGAGACCAATGACATTTTGAGAAGGAACAGAATCAATAAGTATGTCGATACGTGATAAGTGTAGTGCAAATGTGTTTCTTCTGATCGAAAACCAATTTACAGGTTTTACGTCATATTGCCAGCAGTGTATACAAAGTTCAAGCTGCTTTTCTCTATAGGACTTTTTGTGACATATAAACGTAGGAAGACATACAGCTTTATGTCTCTAGCATGTTGTAATTTTATTGTAGAGGTTTGAGTACATTCTGGCAAACAGAGACAGTGGTTTGGTTTGGGGAATACATTAGTATCCAAATATACTATTTCATTTTGTTGTTGTCCAACGTGAAGAGAAAGAAAACTACATACATGAACGTATTTATTATGAAAAAGACCACAGAGCATCGTGAATGTTAAAAGTCAAATAAAAGAAATATTTAGATTATTGTAACTGAACTACCAATCATCAATCAGAAAACAGGTTACCGTAAAATAATAGAATGGAAATTGGTTGAAAATCAACTCTCACAGAATGGGCTTAAACCAGATAAATTAGAAATAACGAAACACTGAAGTGATACTAAAAATGGCATTACAAAGTCATTAAAAGTGTTTCAATATCTTGTTAAACTATTTTAATTTGATCAAAATATACCAAAGAAGAACCACTCACATAAAACTACAGATATCTGATGACAATAAACGAAAAATAGTAATGTGGGCCAGGAAGCAGAGACAAATGTGATCCGAGTTCTGGTAGTGTGTTGTTTGGTCATAAGAGAACAGAAAAACGTTTAATTGAGTTTTTATAGCCTGTAGTTAAGTCACGAGAGTACAAGTCACCAGAGGTTTGGTAATCTATTGTTTGGTCACAAGGGAACAGAGAAACAGTTAAATTGAGTTTTTATTGTCTTCATTCCTGTGTATATTTGTGTGTGTAATCAGCACAACTCAAACACTGTCAATCTCATTGTAACCAAACCTGAACAATGGTTCAGTGTCTTTCCAAAAAACTAAATTATTAAATTTTAGTAAATGTAAGTCGAAAGTTAAGTTCGTATCACAGGTCAATCACATAACTCGAAACGTTTCCATCTGATTTTGATCAAGTTTTATTAAGTGACTGAAAATTGCTTTAGAAGTAATGAGTCAAATTTTGGTGAATGTAGATCGAATTAAGATCACAGTGAAGGTCAACCACTTTAGTTATAATGACATCAAACCGCGATTTTCAACAAGGTCAAAAGTCGAGAATAAAATGAGATAGGAAAAGGTTTTTTACATGAAGACCTTAATTTTGAAGTGAGGGATATTCTAGTGTATATTACAGGTTGGTCACTGCAAAAGTCCAAAACGTTTCAGTGTTAGACTCTTTTACTCCCTTTCCAATTATTATTTCAAACTACCTTGAATAACATTTTTTTCTAGCATCGACGGCCTAACATCGCCAGGTGGTTCAGGCACTCGACTCATAATCCGATGGTCTCGGGTTAGAATCCCCGTCACGCCAAACACGCTCGTCCTTTCAGCCATAGGAGTGTTATAATGTTACGATCAATCCCACTATTCGTTGTTAAAGAGTGGCTAAAGAGTTGGAGGTGGGTGATGATGAGTAGCTGCCTTATCTCTAGTCTTACACTGCTAAATTAGGGACGGCTAGCACAGATAGCCCTCGTGTACCTTTGCGCCCTTGTACCTTTGTACCCAGGGCCTGGCATGGCCTAGTGAGTTAAGGCGTGCGCTTCGTAATCTGAGGGTCCCGGGTTCGCGCCCGAGTCGTGCCAAACATGCTCGCCCTCCCAGCCGTGGGGGCGTTATGATGTTACGGTCAATCCCACTATTCGTTGGTAAAAGAGTAGCCCAAGAGTTGGCGGTGGGTGGTGATGACTAGCTGCCTTCCCTCTAGTCTTACACTGCTAAATTAGGGACGGCTAGCACAGATAGCCCTCGAGTAGCTTTGTGCGAAATTCCAAAAAAAACAAAAAAAAACCTTTGTACCTTAGTGAACATGAAGTAGAGTGATCATTTATTTCTAAAAGAGTTAACACTGCTAATTATAGAATATAATAAACATTCGCCAAGAAGGAAGTCGTAAATAACTATCTACTTTACTGTACGTCGCTTGAAGACGTAACCAACCGTTTATCAATAACTTTCAGTTGAGCAGTTTAACTCTTTTGTTGACAAAATACACATTTTTTGTTTTTTTCATTTTTAATTAGACTTATGACAGTTTGTAAGAACAAAATATATTGACCTAAGGACTTTTTTATTATTCTTTTGAAGCTTTGGAGTCTGGTACCTACAACAAGTGTAAGAGCATTGAGTGTACCTCTTAGTTAGATATTAATTAAAGTTATTGTTACAAGATCCAACAGAAGTCAGAAGAAATTGATGTTACCATATTGCTGCCCTATCAACATCTTTTTCAGTGTCTTCGTGAGAGGTATTGCGTCAACCACATCTGTGATTATGAAAGCTCTTTGAGATTGTACAAAAATGCTGGCTGTTTTTCGTTATAAAGTGTAATGGAAAACAGAACCTATTGTCTTGCATAAAAAGGAAAATAGTAACGTGTTATTAGAGACACAAAATAAGCGTATGAAAACACCATAATCAATGTATGACAATTCTGCTAATAATGCATGTGTAATATTCTGTTTGACTCATTTAGTAAAACATAAAATGACCCAAGCAAGATGTAATGGTAGCGTTAGTTGCTAGACTTTATGTATTACCAGCAAAGGTCTCCACGCCATATACAGCTTTAATTTTGTTGGTATCTGTTGTCACATAGGTCTACTGAATCCTGGAATAAAGTTTCTAGAAATTTAATTATACTGACCAACTTTTTCACATTAAGCTATTTGCACTAGATGATCTAACTTGCATTGCTAGGAGTCTTGGGCCATCCTCTAAGAATAGCTGACAGCTGCCTGACGATCAAAAATTGAAAAGTATGAATTAATAGAGCAGAAATAGAGGAACTGAAATGATTGTCAAACCTAAAGTGTGAATTAATAGAGCAGAAATAGAGAACTGAAATGATTGTCAAACCTGTAAAATGAAGCATTGCTAGGTGTGTCGGGCCCATTGCTCTAAGAATAGCTGACAGCTGCCTGACGATCAGAAATTGAAAAGTGTGAATTAATAGAGCAGAAATAGAGGAACTGAAATGATTGTCAAAACATGTAAACATGTAAACCTGTAAACCTGATTAAAGTTTAGAAAATACCAAAGACACCCTGAAAGTCTCGTGATGATTAGAGATCGCGGAAAATTAAAAGATTCATCCTGGACACACAACGAACATACAGCCTCAAGCTGGTCTACTCTACAAATAGTGTGACTGTGATACAAATAGTGTGACTGTGATACTAATAGTGTGACTGTGATATTAATAGTGTGTCTGTGATGCAAATAGTGTGACTGACTGTGATACTAATAGTGTGACTGACTGTGATACTAATAGTGTGACTGTGATACAAATAATGTGACTGTGATACAAATAGTGTGACTGTGATATTAATAGTGTGTCTGTGATGCAAATAGTGTGACTGACTGTGATACTAATAGTGTGTCTGTGATATAAATAGTGTGACTGTGATACTAATAGTGTGACTGTGATACTAATAGTGTGACTGTGATATTAATAGTGTGTCTGTGATGCAAATAGTGTGACTGGCTGTGATACTAATAGTGGGACTGACTGTGATACTAATAGTGTGACTGTGATACAAATAATGTGACTGTGATACTAATAGTGTGACTGTGATATTAATAGTGTGTCTGTGATGCAAATAGTGTGACTGGCTGTGATACTAATAGTGTGACTGACTGTGATACTAATAGTGTGACTGTGATACAAATAATGTGACTGTGATACAAATAGTGTGACTGTGATACTAATAGTGTGACTGTGATATTAATAGTGTGTCTGTGATGCAAATAGTGTGACTGACTGTGATACTAATAGTGTGTCTGTGATATAAATAGTGTGACTGTGATACTAATAGTGTGACTGTGATACTAATAGTGTGACTGTGATACTAATAGTGCGACTGTGATACAAATAGTGCGACTGTGATACTAATACTGCGACTGTGATACTAATAGTGTGACTGTGATACAAATAGTGTGACTGTGATACTTTTATATGGCACTAATTTCTTTTAATAACGGCAATATATTTGCAGAGCACCAGACATTCAACAAGATATTTACTGTGAAATAATTATATATTTTCTGAGTGATTGCGATCTCGTGAAATTTAAAGAGACTGAACACAAACGAGCAATCTTTAAACAAACTCAGTGAAACTTATACTTTAATCATCAGAATGGTTTGATTTGTTTTGAATTTCTTTTAAAGCTATACGACAAGTATTCGAAATATCCGTCCTTCATTTAGCAGTGATAAACTAGAGGAAAGGCAGATTGTGAACACGAACAACCGCCAACCCTTGGGCTACTCCTTTACTAACGAATAATGGAATTGACCGACTGAAAAAAGGATAATGTTCAGTGACAGGGATTCGAATCTGCGGCCCTCGAATAATAATTTATGCGCGATAACCACGAGGTCATGCCAAGCCTTCTACACCGGATCGCAGCTGATATGGGATAATTAGGTTTGAAGTTGTTCTGATTATTCTGATGAGTTCGGCCCGGCATGGCTAGGTCATTAAGTACTTAACTCGTAATCTGAGGGTCGCGGGTTCGAACCCCTGTCATATCAAACGTGCTCGCTCTTTCAGCCGTGAGGGCGTTATATTGTGACCATAAATCTCACTATTCGTTGGCAAAATAGTATCCCAATAGTTCGCGGTGGGTAGTGATGACTAGCTGCCTTCCCTCTACTCTTACAGTGCTAAATTAGGGACGGTTAGTGCAGATAGCCCTCGTATAGCTTTGCACGAAATTTCAAAACAAAACAGCCAAAACTAATGAGATCGTAAAAAAGGCCAATCCTGTTAATGTTCTTTTCGAAACTCCACATACGCTATATTGCTTACTTAATTCGTTAATATAAAACTTACTCAGAGCAACCAGAGCAACTTATTTGACTGACCATTTTCAAAGAAACATAAGAAAGGTTATCTAGAGATTTCAAAAGCGAAGGCCCCCCATTGGCTCAGCGGTACGTCTACGGACTTACACGCTAAAATCCGTGTTTCGATACCCGTGGTGGGCAGAGCACAGATAGCCTATTGTGTAGCTTTGTGCTCAATTCAAAACAAGAACAACCGAAAGCGAAGATTCTTTTAAAACTCCTTACACTGATATCAGTGGGCAGAAAACACAAGTTTGTTTATATATAATTTAGATGAGAAAATCCTAGTGTTTTGATAATTTTACAATAGATTCCTAAATTACACATAAAAAGCTAAGAAGTCCTGGTTTGCGAACAAGATTTCTTAATACAGTATTAGTAACGCTCCTTGTTTTCAAACAAGTGAAAGACACTCTGTTTGGGATAAAACCAGCTAAGTGAACTTGAAATGGGCTAAAAACAATCTGTGACTTCAAACATACACTGTCCAAACCTTAATACATTAATAATGAAAATAATAAATACTACGTTCCTATATATCTGTGAGTTACAGAACTAAAAGGTGGTCATCCAAAGGTTATATAATGCTTACGTGACAACATGCTCGTTGGTTTTCGAATTCATGTGTTGTTTTTCTATTACTATCAGGATTTTATTCGCAAATCGTATTGAATAAATTCGAACAAGTTTGCTAGATTATAGTAGCATGTGTTATGTCATCAGTAGTTAGGAAACCTAACCTATAACCACTGAATGTGGTGGACACCTGAGGACATGAAGGGAAGCGAAAATCAAAAGGGTGCACCTTTTAGGCCAGGGTTCTCAGTTTCTTTAATCTGGATTTCTACCATTTAGAATTACTGTTATGCAGAAAGATATTAGTGTGCATCCAGTTTTGGGTTCTCAAGGACGCTATTCCTGGAATGATCCATGTTTTCTGACTCCCATAATGATTTGTGAGTAATAACTAGTGCTATTTGAAAAAAAACGTTTCTGTATCTTTGTCTAAAGAAGGGCTAGTGATTTACGTTTGCAAAAGTGAACTTAGATGATACGTAAAAAATAATAGGAACTCATTGGCAGGTAAAACGCCTTTTTTAACAAAGCATGAAATGATAGTTGTTTTTATTTATTTCGCTCAGTTAACACGATAGAAAAATCTATTTTTGAAAAGTTCACACATTTAATTCACTTTGTTTCACAATAAGTCATAAAGTGATAAAGCATAATATCAGTTATACGTACTTCATTGTAACTGAAGTAAAATGTTCAAATAGAAATAAGTCACTTATAAGTAAAAACCATACATGACTAGACATGAGAATGTAACCAAAGCTACAGAGGTCGTGACACATATGTCTTAATTTGTATGATTCAAGAGAAAATATCCAGATAAATACATCACGAAGTAAGTAACAGTAATACTCAAACTGTAACAAATCGCGATCAAACAAATTATTGATTTTATGTATTAGAACACTTTCATTCGTATAGAATTCACCACGATGAAGACAAATTTCATGTTTAACAACCACAACTACATATAAACAAATGGCCTAAGCATGTGCAATCCAGTATCACCAGTTCTGGCCAATATTTTTTATGACACAAGTTGAAACACAAGCAATTAACATAGCATTACATTCTTGGCCCCCCAGTGGCTCAGCGGTATGTCTGCGGACTTACACGCTAAACTCCGGGTTTCGATATCCGTGGTGGGCAGAGCACAGGTAGCCCATTGTGTAGCTTTGTGCTTAATTCAAAACAACAACAGCATTACATCCACCACTATACTGGTACAGATATGTAGATGACACGATTGAGGGATTCACATCAACAGAACACACACTTACTTTTATTAATCACATTAACTCTATACATCCCAACATTAATTTCACATGTGAACAGGAAGAAAGCAATCAAATATCATTTCTTAATTTCGAAATTACAAGAACCGACACACAATTTAAAACAGAAATCTACCGAAAAATCACCCATACTGGACTATACATTTCATGGGACTCAACACGTGAAATGAAACAAAAACTCAACAAACTAAGAAAACAAATAAACACAGCCTTAAAACTGTGCTCACCAGATAAAATTAACGGTGAATTAGACAAAATAAAACAATACTTCATCAACATCAATAAGTTTCCTCCACCAACCGTAGAAAACATTATACGCACACACCTAGACAGAAAGCAAAATCAACTAACAAAAGTAAATATATCTCACGAAACCATATACTGCTGCATATCATACAGGGTGGCGCATAAGACCCTACCCATCCATATGTTATTATGTTATATTCAATTACGCATGTATTATAAATTTGTTTCTTTTTTTTTCAGAGAAATGTGGCCGATGTAAGCCCACTTACACTTGAAGAGCGTATTGTGACAAGTACGTGGATACATTAGCGCAGCGATAATGAGGGACAGCACACAGATACACTGGATACATAAAATATATGGATGGGTAGGGATTACGAGCCACCCTGTATATTTCCGACATCAGCACAAAAATAACCAACATTTGGCAAAAACTAGTAACAATTTATGACATTCCAGTTAATACCAAATTTATTCAAAAACCAGACACAAAACTGAGATCTATACTAAGTAAAAACTACACTGACAAACACCACACCAACATTATAAAATACGATGTGATAACTGCAACGACTTCTATATTGGAGAAACAAGTAGAAAAATGGAAAACAGATTCAAAGTCCATAAAAAGTCACCTTCACACGTTTTTGAACACTGCAAACCAAATAAACACAACATAACCATAGAAAACACTCAAATACTAAATAAAGAAACAAACACAAAATTAAAGAAGCCTTACTTATACAATAACTCAAGCCCAAAATAAACTAATACAAAAGCACACCTTTATACCTATATTAATAAAAATAATCCAACATCTAAGCACGTCCTCTACATTCCTACACTCAATTACACAACCGCCTTCAAACATGCGGTCAGCTATCGGTCAGTTACCTCTTTCTTTCTTTGTAAACCTGACGATGACCGAAGAAGGTCGAAATGTTGTTTGCTCCTCTATTAGTGCTTTTTCTATCATGCCAGACGTTTTTTAAATATATAATTAGAACACTTTGTTTGTTGTTATACATGATGAAAAACTGAACACACCATCGTTCAGTCCACCTTCGTTTGGACTGACCACTCCATTTAATGCTTTTACACACTATAGAGGGTAACCAAGAATGATTAAAACGCTTTAAAAAATCATTCTTTCCAAGAAAACAGTTTAACGTAGTTAAACGTGGCTTGTTGCACGTGCAAGAATAAAGTTTAGTTTTTACGACACACATTAACAAAAGATCTATGAGAATTAGGTCTTCACGAAATATAGGATTGCAGTAAGAAGCTAAACAATGACTGCAAATGAGAAAATTAAAATGTGTGTGTTTATCAGGTCCGAATCTTACACAGATGCAAAGGGAAGTTAGACGATGCTATTAACAAGGTCCACGTACACGTAAGGTGACTTACAAGTGTTACAATCAACTTCAGGTGAGAGAAAGTGTCCCACACAAGATGAAACACAACCCACTTAGTAGACTGGTGAGAGAGACCTGATCAGCTGGCCTTTCCGTTCTCCGGACATTATAAACTATACTGTTTTTGTAGAATTTCGTAAAGGAAGTGGTTTACGCTAGTAAGACTGCGTCAACATATCCCATAATCATTCACAAAGGTTACTTCTACAATGTTGCGAGACAGTTGGCCGGATATTAGATACAGACTGGACATTTTGTTTATAGCTCGTGATGCACGTGTTAAACTAATATGATCACACGCTTTGAAAAAAAGGGATTATTTAAAGGATTATTCTTGTACTTGTACACTGAACAATTTTTCCCAGTATGATTTTTCAGAATCCTTGGTCACTTCATGTATACACATAGCGGCAGTTTGAATGTTTTAAGTTAATATGAAAAAGAGTGTGTGTTTGTGTGTTTTTTGTACAGCAAAGCCACAAAGGGCTATCTGCTCAGCCCACCGAGGGGAATCGAACCCCTGATTTTAGCGGTGTAAATCCAGAGACACACCGGTGTACTAGCGGGGGGCGAATATGAAAAAGATTCTGCTGTGTGTATTGTAAGTTAAGCTAGTCTATGCGTATCCATGAAGTATGTTACACAAATACTCAGTCTGTAATACATAGAATATTAAATTCAAATATTCAGAACGTTAAGTTTGTTATACACGAACTAACATCGTACTGAGAACTGCAGAGAATGGAACAGGTATTTTCCGTGCATCGTTTTATCTGTGTTTATGAATCGACAATCATGCCCGATTACCACAAAAGTTGACACATGAAGTGCGTGCCTTCATTACATTCAACTCGATCAAAAATCCGTATGGGTGTAGAACAGTATGTTCATCTCAAGGATACTTTCAATGTCAAAGGAGGTGCAAATCTTCAAACTACGGGTTATTTTACCCTCACCCTTTATAAGTAGACCAAGATACGTGCATGAGAAGTCTTAAGATGCGATGACCTATGTTAATAAATATGACAGACCCGATCATTGCCAAGGTGTTTAGAAAATGATGATCTGATGATAACTATGAAGAAGAGTGGCTTCTTTGAGGAGACAAGATACAACTTGCACATCACTGAGTGGCAAAAACATGACATTCTCCATGCCCACATCTTAGCATTGTTGAGAAAAAAGATTTATGAAAGTGATAATGACTAATTTATCAGGGCTGAGCTACCTGACCTTCAGAAAACCCTTGTTAATTTGATGTCTGTCAAACATAAAGGGAAACTTGCTACCTTCGTGACATTCTTGTAGATGATCAAGACCTTAATAAAAGCCTTGACAAAAGCTCTTTTGCATCATTTTCATGGACTATGGCAGAAATACAAGGAAGATTTGAGTGAGAACATCATTCACATAGCTCAGAGAGAAACTTTTCTTATGTCATTTTTAACCAGGCTTTCATTCCCATTGCAAACAAAATTATTTCAATTAGTGTGAAAGGTCTCAAATTTATGGGACTACCCTTACCCTCCAGAGACTGCAAGCGTAACCCATGCCCTTGCCCAAGAAGTTCTACATGCAATTTCCAATGATGTTTTGGAACTTATTGACTTTATTGAGGAAAATGTGCCAAAGCTACTGATAGATAGAAGATTCAGAGTCTAAATGGAGACAGGCTTTTCGTTTATGCACCTGGTGGCAATGGGAAGACATTTCTTTTCAACCTGTTCCTGGCTAAGGTCCGTCAGAGGAGAAAAAATAGCTCTAGCTGTGGCATCATCATGGATTGCAAACACTCTTCTTATTGGAGGAAGAACTGTCCATTTTACACTCAAGCTTTCTCTGGATTTATCCCGAGAACAGCCCCTGTTTGCAACACTTCAAAGGAAGCTCCCTTACACACATCCTGATTGATTGTGGAATGAACATAGTATGTCCCGTAATGGAAAATTCGAAACTGTCAACACAACGTTGCAGAAGCTTCGGGACATTGCTAGGATTATGGGTGGTGTAATGTTTCTTATAGCTGGGAATTTCCGACCGACAAACCTCAACTGTTGTGCCTCGAGGAACCAAAGCTAATGAGCTAAATGCCTTCATCAAGTTACCGTCCCTTTGGAGACATGTTTTCAAAGTAGAGCTAACTACAAACACACAATTGTACCTTTATGAAGATCAAGAGACAGGACAACTTGCTGTAGCTCTTTTTCATATTGGAAATGGAAACATTCTTGCAGAAGACGCGAATATACTTATCATCATTTTTAAAGGCATCCTTTTCACTTTAGGAGAGGAACTGCAGAAAGGGATGTTCCCAAATATGCAACAATATTTCCAAGAAATTATCTGGCTTCCAAACATTATGCTGTTTACAGGATGAATTTCAGATTGTTGAATTATTACATTGAGAGAACAAGTCCTACAAGTCATGTAACTCAGTGTTGAACTCTAATTAATTCGTTCACTATAAAGCAAAATTCTGGATTCCTTACAAACACATTAAGGATAATCTTAGTTAGATAAAATATCACATCTCCTTGCTTTTCATATGGAAAGTTTTATGTTGGATGTTGCTGTGTAGATACTGAAAAACATTTACAATACTTTTCACCAGAAGACAAGACCAACAACACTGTTTACAAAAAAGTTATTTGATGTAGTTATCTTATTTCCTGTATCAATATTTATGTATGTGTTATGTTTTAAGGAAAATAAACGTTTCGAAACAAATGTTGTTGTTTTCCTCTTTGTTGTTATTTCTCAACTTTGTCCCCTAGGTAACGTCAAGTACATCTGCTAGTAACATAATAAGAATTAATATTCATATTTAAACAGATTAAAAAACACCATCTGGTGGTTCGCTCGCGAATTATAAAACAAAATATCTGCTTCGCGTGCGTCACATGGATGATTTATTTGTCCGTGGTAGCACAGTTTGGAACTTATCACCCCTTGTAATACATTTTAGAAATATCCACTTCTTATAAACACATTTTGAAACTAACAGCCTTTTAGCGCTAACCTAAGGAACTATGACACTTTCCACCAGGGAGCATCCTTTCATTTCCCTCCCCCTTTATACCATCAGGCGTCGGCATTCTTTGGTCAGAAGTTAGACATTCTAATTACTGACGTAATAAAAATGATGAACAAGAATCATGAATGAAGAATATTCAGAGAGTGTCTAAGTGCTAACTGTTTGTAAGTTGTTAGTATATAATGCTATCACTGTTTAGGCTTAAAGGAGAGATTATTTTTAACAATAATTTTAATCGTGAGTACACAATAGCTACCACCTTCTTATATTCGGGTATTGGTAACTTAGAATTAAGAACAAACTGTTTATGACTTTCATTGCAATAAAATTAGTTTGTCACCGAAGAAGAGAGGTGCATCTTTTAAAAGCGTTCATATTATAAGGTGTTTATCATTTTATATTAAAACATAATATTGTGTCCCTTTTACTTCATCAAAAATTGAATTAAGATTCTACGTCACGATTTTTTTTTCAATTTCACTTCTTTTGAAAAAGAAATTTTTTGCACACATATATATATATATTGAATACTGAAGGCAGTCAAAAACATGATTGAAGTACGACATTAGTAAAGACACTTAAAGTCTTTAAGTAATAAATTGTAATTTTGTTGAATACTTGAAAAATAATTTTGACATTAGCTAACGTTTAAAAAGTTGAGTTCAATATTATCGAAGCCTATAAAACTATAACACGTAATAATATGATTGTTTGTCTGTTTTAATTTCGCGCAAAGCTATTAAAGAGATATCTGCGCTAGCCGTCCCTAATTTAGCAGTATAAGACTAGAGGGAAGTCAGCTACTCATCACCACCCACCGTCAACTCTTGGGCTACTCTTTCACCAACGAATGGTGGGAATGATCGTCACATTATAACGCTCCCACGACCGAAAGGGCGAGAATGTTTGGTGCAACGGAGATGGGAACCCGCGACACTCAGATTATGAGTCAAACGCTTTAACCCGGGCCATAATAATATGAAATCAGTAATGCACCTATGTTTTTCACTCGCGGGGTAGCAACAGATTAAAAAAATGAAATTTATCTAAATTTTTATTAAAATGGTCATTAAAAACACATCAAATTAAAAGTTACAGAGTTTAGAGAAGTTTTATATTTTATGAAATTATGCAATGAGTTTATTATATATAAAAGCTGAAAAATAATATTTTATCAATATGCCTAGATTTTTTCAGGGGGCCAGGCCCCCTTAAAGCTACAAGTCTGATTGAAATCGTAAAAGAAAGTGCTTTAAATCACTGAAGGGTTAAGATGGTCAATTTTGAAATGTTAAAAAGATCGCGAAAGAGCGCCATCCCTCTGGTGTTACATCGCTAAATCAGGGACGGCTAGTTCAGGCAGCCCTCGTATAGCTGTGTTATTGAAATTCAAAACAAAACAAACATACCAAGGTCAACATATGCTCGATCAAAATTGACTTCATTTGGCGTTGTTGCATTTAATAGTACTACGAGTAAGCTTTTTTAATGTCCCTGCTTCTGTTAGACCCAAACTTTGTCTCCATATCCATCAGTTTGATGTCTACAAGAGAGTGCCCATCAATGTCAAAGTGTTTTGCGGCCAGAAGTTCTTTATTTTGATTGTGCCTCCCAGTGGCTCAGAGGTATGTCTGCGGACTTACACGCTAAACTCCGGGTTTCGATACCCGTGGTGGGCAGAGCACAGATAGCCCATTGTGTAGCTTTGTGCTTAATTCAAAACAGCAACAACTACTTCGAAAATGTTTTTATAAAGTTTAAGGTCCTGTGCAGCATTTATTGTTATTTAAGACTATTATTTGTGACGTAAAAATACTGTATTTTAAGAACATAAACAAGGTGTAAAAACATTCTCCAGTCTTCGTAACCAAAATTTTCGCCCATGCCGTACTGTCTGGATCCAGCAGGTACCCAATAATAACGCTTTTACTGTGTTATCTAAGTTATAGCATGGTGAATTAAAACTTTACCGAGAATTAGAAACGAGTAATGTTAACATTACATTTTGTAGCTATCACCGCTAAAATGACTCATATTGGCATTTACCGCATTCTTATTGTGTAAGTTTCAACAGCAAAACTAATGAGTACCGTATTTCAACTACAGCAAGCAAGGGCATACTATTACGTTTCTTTATCTTTAGGGTTCAGTATTTTTGTTTTGTAGAAGTCCACTGCTTTATGACGGTTTTCTCTGCAGATTTAATCCTCCTATTACTCATAAACTAGCTTCTATCTCTTATGACGTCCAGAGAGATTGTCTGACAAGATTCAAGGTACTGGTAAACGAAGCCGTTTACACGACCTGTATTATTGGTTTTCCTCGCACTTTCTCCGTATCGTGTTACCAGTAATGTGAGTAAACTGACATTTCGTGAACTTATAAGTTTTCTACATATTTCACTAACAGTTAACTCTAACAATACGTTTGTTGATTGATTATTTGAAATTACGCACAAAGCTACACTATGAACTATCCGTGCTTCACCCACCCCAGGTATCGAAACCAGGTTTTAACAGTGTGAGTCCCCAGATATGCCGCTGTGCCACTGGGGGGGGGACGCTCTAACAATAGAACAGTGTTCCATATATAGTTGTCCAACCGTTGTTTGCTTATTCCCATGAACGTTTTGAACTTAACAAAATAATTCGTACAAAGTTCTATTTCCAGTTTATGAAATCTCATAAAGTCACATTAAGATAATAAGTAAAACTACATTTTTATGTGGTTCTTGAGTCCTTTTTAATTCACCATATACTTTAAATGGCAATGAATTTGGGTGTCTGAATAATATTGTAACATTGTGCCTAGTTTATTACTCGGTATTATACAATGGACCAACTGTTTGACGATTATCTTACTGATTTCCTTTCATCAAAGGTAGACTTTAAAATATAACACGCACTCAGAAGGCTAATTGGTTTCTCTGCTGTGGATTACAGTTCTATTCAAGATTCACCTACACAACTCGAGACAACTGACCCTAACTTGTTGAAGTAACTCATGATGATGAATCTTGAACAGATTAAACTTCAGTCATCATGAGCATTAAACTTCTAGGTCACATATTATATTTTCAGTTTTACCTTTGATGAAATGAATGTGTAATATAATCAGGTGAAGTTAGAAGTTTTAAATCACCCATACGTTCTGTTAATTAACTGTCTCTTTTCGACGCACGTTTGGTAAGAAGATGAGGTTTGGTAAAACAAAACTAAGTAAGTACGACGTTGCACTCGAGTTGTTGCGTACTCAAAAAAACACTGAAAATTATTAGTGCAGAGTAAACAATTTTATTGTAATTAAATGTACTGTATGTGCAAACAAAAAGATCTTTATAACACTCGATAAACATGGAAGCAAAGAAGTTCTCTCTCCTCGGAACCTCACGCGAAGAAGCAGCAACCTTAAGCATTGAAATAGTTAACTTAATAATGCTACTGGAAACAAACATCACAGAAAATACAACAATCAAGTTATGAGACAGATCAGAATATTTTATATTTATCTTTACAATATCCATATATATATAATATGTCTTAATATAGTAGAGAAATAATTTGTTTTCGGATGTTCGTGAAAAGCTACTCAAAACCTCCAGCCTGATAAGCTACAGGAAAAATCATCTGGTCAATAATACCCATCGATAGCTCTCGTATGGCCGAATAATGGGATTTGACTGTCGCCCTTATAACGCATCCACAGATGCAAAATGCGAATTGCTTTTGGCGATAACAGGACGCGAACACGTAATCCAAAAATTCTCACGCTGCCCACTAGGCCGTGATCAGTTTTCTTTCTTTCAAATGAGTTTTTTTTTGTAGATTTACAAATGCTAACAAATACTCACTGTTAAAATGACCCGACTTAAACGAAAACTGTTCTTACATTTTTGTTTACGCTTACATGTTTAAATGTAAGTTATAGCATGGTGAATTAAAACTTTACCGAGAGTTCGAAACGGACATGTGACCATTTTATCTTTGTTATTTGAAAAGACAAAATGGTCACATGTCTAATTATAATATCGCATGAAAAACGGGTGTTCTTTACTTATTATTTAACAGGCAAAATCAAAAACACTATAAAAATTTGAATACACTGTCATATTGGTATTTATATGCAAATAGCAGCAACATACATCTGGTTAAAGGAGTTAACTTTGTAAATTGACATATATCAAATGATTTAGCTCAAAAACAACACAAAAATATTCATGTAATGTTTCACAATTAACATCAGTGACTTGATGAAAGGATAAACGTTCTCCAATCCTTCGTAACTTAGAGAAGATGACGTAAAGCTATTAGTAATACGAGAAACAGATACACCACTAGCCTTTGCTTTGCAATTGTAATTATTTTGGAGCTGAAGACTCAGTCAACTGTTGACCAATCAAAGTCAAGTTAGATTTCAAACGTTCAGAGCTTTATGACGTTGTGTTTTATCACCAGTAGCACAGCATAAAAAACTGAATGATTTGTTCTGGTGATGGTGATAGATTTGGAAAGAATCTATTACAGCGCACCTTAAAGATTTCTTATATAACCATAAAAGTAATAAAGTGTGGACAGCGCCACATCCTCTACATGTGGCGCTATCTTGTGAGCATAACAGTAGGACTCTAGGGGTCTCTAATTCTTTATATTTGTGTTTAAATAATGGTTCATAAAGATCTTGTGAGGTTACGTTTTCGTAACGCTTTTCTATTTAACCAACTTTCTAAATATGTTATATTGAATGTCTACATCTCTTGGTGAAAACTAACGTTCCTTATTTGTTTTCCATCTTGGTACTTTGCAGAAACTATAAACAATTGATGACAACAAAACATGAATATGAAAATATGTAAAAGAATCATCAGTCAGTAAGCCTAAAGACTGATAAAGTTATTGGTTTGTGATGGAAGATTTATTGAAGTGATGCATATATTACACAAGCTTTTTATTAAAAACCTAGATGTGTCCTTTAGCAAGAACTAAAATGGGCCAATCAGGAGGATCATTTCAGAACGTGCAATATAAGTAGTAAGTTTATGGATTTGCAAGTTAAATTCCGAGTTTCGGTTCCTCGCGTTGTACTAAGTGTCGATAACACATTGTGTAGCTTTCCACTAAGAAAACGACAGAAAAAACGTTTTTATGTATGTACATCTCAGAAACATGGGACGTTGTCTGTTGTCAGTTCGCTCTTCATTTGCATTTTCTTTATGTTTTGTTAGCTTTTGTTACGTGTGTCGTGTTTCTGACAAATATAGCCATAGACTTACGGTTTAAAATAAACTGTTCACATGTCAAAGCAAGTTAAACATTCTATTAGTAGGATTAGGCTTAGTAACGTAATAATGCAATATGAAAATAATGTTACCATCACATGAAGGTGTGGACAAACAATGTTTCGCCTGATTATCATAATGGATAAATGAACTAAGAATAACAGTATATAATAAAACTACTATAGCAACTAATGTTACTTTATGCTTGAATAAATTAAACTACAAAATTATCTTCGACAGGAACAGAAGACATGTTATTATCACGTCTATGAAACACTGTGTTTTTCAGTTGATAAAATGGGTTTAAATAATTTATCACATATTATTAAATGTTGATATTGTCTAAAAGTCCTTTGGAAATAATTTAAAATTGTAACTGTGGAACTTTCACAAATAATTTAAGTTATCAAATACAAAATAATAATTATTGTTACCGATTTTCCCATATTTATTTATTGCTAACTTCACAATATTTCAGATACTATATGGCTTGTTATGCTTTTTTTCTGCATTGTAAAAGATGTCTTATTGCTAAGTCAAGACCGCGTGCAAAATGTTTGAAAGCGCGGTCCCAGTTTGAGACCAAACTCCAGTTCATACTGTGTAAAGGATAATCGACAACAAATGCTAATGTTTCATCAGAAGAATGTGAAATATAAATATATATATATACTTATATATACAACGTTAAGTATTATATGTGTTATAACTATATAAACATTTTTTCTACATCAAAAATAAAGGGGGTTCCGCTGAGCCCCCTTGACCGCCATCTGTGTATTCGCGTGAAAGTTTTTGTGTCTACGTTGAAACTTGAAACACCATAGCTCCCTCAGGCTCTGCTTTCTGTGATTATTTCCACTCATTTGTGTCACGTACTTTATACCATGTATTTGGCCGTATAATATAAAGGGATTGGTTTGGTTTATTTTGAATTTCGCGCAAAGCTACACGAGGGCTATCTGCGCTGGCCATCCATAATTTAGTAATGTAAGACTACAGGAAAACAGCTAGTCATCACCACCCACAACCAACTCTTGGACTACTCTTTTACCAAGAAATAGTGAGATTGACCGTCACATTATAACGCTCCCACGGCTGAAAGGGCAAGCATGTTTGGTGTGACGGGGATTCGAACCCGCAACCCTCGGATTGCGAGTCGAACGCCCTAACCACCTGGCCACGTCAGGCCAATATCAAGGAAACGTGAGACTATTTCCCTACATTATAAAGTTACAGTCCACGAGTCACGTGTTTGTGTTTTCTTATAGCAAAGCTACATCTGGTTATCTGCTGAGCCAACCGAGGGGAATCGAACCCCTTATTTTAACGTTGTAAATCCGTAGACATGCAGCTGCACTAGTGGGGGCCTAGCCACTCGTAAAATAGTGGCTTAAAGAGCCATTACTAATCTTTTGATTGAAACACTTATTTTTGTGTTGTCCAGCTTTAAATGGTTAAAATTCATGGTATTCTATGTGAAGCGTGATTCTATAAGATATAGAATAATGTGTCATGACTTATATCACTTAATAATAATCTTATTAGTTCCAGTGTTACAGCATCAATAGGATTGCCTTCTTCCAATACTCTCTACATGTTAGAAGAAGGAACATATTTTATTAATGATTCATTCTACAGTCCAGCCTTTCAGGCCAGTAAAAAGGCATATCCATCCATAACTGTGCCAATTCAGCGGAACACGGAAGGGTAAACATTACTTTGGTGAAATAAACTGCATCATGTTTTCATTATTAAAAATAAATATATTATATGAAAGAACAACATCCTCATTTATAAAAACAAGGGATAGATTCTTAATTGTCTAAGTCAGGTGTATTCTTAATACTCTAACTTAAGTATACTCTTAAGGCATGATGACGAGAAACCCATTTGAAATAAAAATGTATCTCAGAATGTCTGGTATGGCTATTATCACTTCTACTGATAAGCAGAGAACAAAGTTTCGACCTTCCTAGGTCACCTTCAGGTTATATTTAATACTCTTCCCTCAAGTATATTCTTAATACTGTAAGTCTAGTATATTCTTAATACTGTAAGTCTAGTATATTCTTAATACTTTAAGTCAAGTATATTCTTAATACTCTAAGTCAAGTATATTCTCAATACTTTAAGTCAAGTATATTCTTAATACTGTAAGTCAAGTATATTCTTAACACTTTAAGTCAAGTATATTCTTAATACTTTAAGTCAAGTATATTCTTAATACTCTTAAGTTAAGTGTATTCTTAATACTTTAAGTCAAGTATATTCTTAATACTTTAAGTCAAGTATATTCTTAACACTTTAAGTCAAGGATATTCTTAACACTTTAAGTCAAGTATATTCTTAATACTCTAAGTCAAGTATATTCTCAATACTTTAAGTCAAGTATATTCTTAATACTGTAAGTCAAGTATATTCTTAATACTGTAAGTCAAGTATATTCTTAATACTCTTAAGTCAAGTATATTCTTAATACTCTTAAGTCAAGTGTATTCTTAATACTTTAAGTCAAGTATATTCTTAATACTCTTAAGTCAGGTATATTCTTAATACTCTTAAGTCAAGTATATTTTTAATACTGTAAGTCAAGTATATTCTTAATACTTTAAGTCAAGTATATTCTTAATACTCTTAAGTCAAGTGTATTCTTAATACTTTAAGTCAAGTATATTCTTAATACTTTAAGTCAAGTATATTCTTAATACTCTTAAGTCAGGTATAGTTTTAATGCTCTAACTCAAGTATGTTTCCAACAGACTTTAATGGTGATTTAGTCCATATGTCTTGTTCAGAAGACTATTAAATTTATTTTATTTTAAGTTCTACCGTCAGCGGCTCAGTAGTAAGTCTGCAGATTTACAGCGCTAAATATCGGGTTTCGATACCCATGGTGAGAAGGGCACAAATACTCCATTGTGTGGCTTTGAGCTTAACATCAAACAAAACAACACAAGTTCAGGTAATCACGTGACAGTATAAATGCTTTAAAACATTTTATTGAAAGCTCCTTCTTTCATTCAATTAGAGGAATTCGAATGTCGACTCAAAGAGATGAGTGAATCCACTAACATGTTTTAGAGTTCTACTTCCAGAAGCATCAGAATGAAGACAAATGTTACAGAGTGCCACTAATCACTGGCGTTTGAGAATGTTTACAGTCAAAATCACCAGAGACACTCTCAACTGTTTTACTTCAGCATTGAACTCCTAACCAAGTGAAATCGCAAAGAATAAAAAGTTTTTTTATTCTTTTCGAATTTCACACAAAGCTACGCGAGGGCTATCTGTGCTAGACGTCCCTAATTTAGCAGTGTAAGACTAGAGGGAAGGCAGCTAGTCATCACCACCCACCGCCAACTTTGGGACTACTTTTTTACCAACTAATAGTGGGATTGACCGTCACATTATAACGTCCCCATGGCTGAAAGGGCGAGAATGTTTGGTGCGACCGGGAATCGAACCCGAGATCCTCAAATATCGAGTCGAACGTCTTAACCCATCTGGCTATGCTAGGCCTAAAATAAAAAGTAAACAATACATGATAACCACACACTATTAACGTTTCACTATATTTATCGTTTCTAAAACGCAATTAACTCAGTTTGATAAAACCCTTTCCAGAATAGTTTGTTAGTTTGATAACATTAAAACTACGAAGCTAAAACCACATAAGCATTTCCGTGATTTTTTCATCTGAAACCAAAGTTGAGGGACATTACTAATATTTACATATTAATCACAAAATTTACACTGACAATTTTTTCAGCCAAGTAATTTGATTTAACTAACAACATCCTTTTCACTATTTCATCGACTAAAACGGTGGTTCTTAACCTTTTCGGAGGTACTGAACCCCGAAAGTTTCGTACTTGCATTCACTGAACCCTTCGTTATGTGAAATTTTTATTTCAAATTCAAAACATAAGTAGATATTTTATGATGCACAATTACTACAGTCACAAGTCGACTGCTAAGCGCACGAAGTTCCCTGCAGCAGAGATATTAAGGCCAAGTGATGTGACGTGCGTGATCAGCCGCAGCCAATGATGGCCAAGTGGAGCATGACGTCACGAATCATACGAGTAGGCTAAACGGAACGGACACACACACAGCGTGTGTCTTGACCTCCGCCGAACCCCTGGGGTTCGATTGAACCAGATTAAGAACCACTGAACTAAGATATTACGTTGAAATACGTTTACAAATATATTAGATTATCCATTCAATCAGTCGCTTAACTTATGCACACAAACTGTTTAGAAAATACAAGAGGTTTTAATTCATGTTCTTTAAAAACCGAAGGGAAGTATCTTTTACTGAAAACTAATTACAACAATAAAACTGTATCCCATATGGAATTACAAAACGTGAAGAATAATTTAAAAAAAACAACGAAAAATTAGAATAATATAGCATAAATAATAAGCGTCATTATTTATCAAAGACTTACACCACATGTCCCTCTTTTATTTGTATAAATACTACATACAACTGCACAATATATTTTTTATTCCGACGTAAATTGTGGATTCAAATACTCTGAATCAAAAAACGTAATTTTTTATGACGGACCCTAGATATATTATTCCTTACCACGACGACTAGTGACACCGTTCCCCACACAAACGTGGCTTTCTAGTGACGTATGAACGTCAGCCGCTTGACGACCACGCTGCGTTGACTGTCGCACATTCAGAAATTGAGACTTCATATCATTATTTAATCTCATACTTAGAAGTACACATACGCATAATTCCTTTCCCTCTCAGATCGTATGTACATTACGCTTAGCCATTATTTTCAGACAGTTTGATAAGGTTACAATTTGATCCAGTTCACAAGTATTCCGTTTCTGCCTGCCGAACAAGTCGGTCGACACTTACGATAGAAGTCAGACATTTGGTTCTGTTTCCGATTGAGGAACGAAGTACGACTATCCCGTAATACTGCTGGTAACTTGGCAGCTAGCATCGATACGTAACCTCAAAAAGGCAGAACCAAACTCGGCTCTTTACCGATTTTGCTGTTTTTAAAAACCGCAATGCACAAGTAAAATTTGCAGTGCGCAAGTCATGTTCTGACAGCCAACCAATACTACGATATACAGAAGTCAAGAAACATAAATTCGATCCTTATTTTTGATAATAATAAATTTCCCTGAGTAAAGCAAATAAAGGGATATGCTAGCCTTTACAGGTAAGGCAGTTTGGTTGTTATGTTTTGATTAAAGCCTCTTTTGGAAATTGTCTATCAGTGTGCCCACAGTCATAAATATAATTCATATATATAATTATTATAGCCCTAACGATAAGTATCTGATCACTGACATTGTAGGTCACACGGATTGGAATGAAAGGAAGTTCTTACCAAACAGGACCACCATGGACAGGTGATTAATGTACTCGACTCATAATTAGAGGGTCGCGGGTTCGAATATCCGTTACACTGAACATGCTCGTCCTTCCAGCTGTGGGGGCGTTATAAGGTCACGGTCAATTCCACTATTCGTTGGTAAAAGAGTAGCCCAAGAGTTTCTGGTGAGTGGTGATGACCAGCTGCTTTCCCTCTAATCTTACACTGCAAAATTAGGGCCGGCTAGCACAGATAGTCCTCGTGTGGCTTTGCGCGAAATTCAAAAGAAAACAAAACCTGACCACAATAGAAACGACTCGGACAAAAAAGTAAATCGTTAATCTTAGGACCCAACTCACAAATGAATCTTGTCGGATACCACGTGACTTTTGTTCGTAAAGAAGAAAATCATGTGACTGTTTTTCGAAGCTTCTTTAATATCTCATTGAAGTTCCTACGACTTACAATCATGGTTCAACAGAAAATGTTGAATATATGCTATGAATGAATGCAAGTGATATGATAAAAACAGATATAGTTACAAGAAAATGTAAATAAGATAACCTTTGTAACTGAAGTTTGCAACCTAAATAGTACTTTAAAACATACGTGGGTCACATTATCAGGTTGGAGACTTTTGAACGGGAATAACTGTTACTCTTATATATGCACATAGCTGAAAGTGCAGAGTGACTTCTGCGGTGTCACATATCAAACTCTTAGCTTCGTAGTCCAATACATTGACCACTTAGACACTTCGGACCAAAATTAAACGTTAAGTGATCATTTTATCCTTATGCAGATATAAACCAGTATTTTCCATGGTCCGTTTTAACTCCCAATGACCACTCGCTCTTTTACTATTCAATATTTAGATATTTTGAAACTACATTATAAATGTAATATTTCCTCTTTCCTTACTTGAAACTAAAGATTAGCATCAAAGAATCGTATTATCTTATTCTCACGTTTGTCTTTCTTATCTCTAACGCACTTCTGGTCTTTGTCTACAGTCTGTCGCACTTTAAGTGCTTTCAGACACGAGCACGTAAAATGTATCAGAAAATGTAACAAAAACATACAAATAACAGGAATTACACTAGATTTTTTCATTTTATAAGCTTTTTTATATAACATTTCAAAAATTAAATGTTATATAAAAAGTTATATATAACTTTATATATATAGTTATATATAACTATATAAGGTTTTAAAGTGCTTTACCAACTTACACAATCGAATTGGCAAAGAATTCATAATTCCTGACATTAAAGTCACCCCTTCAGTGGGTGATATAGTGTCATTCTAGGCATGTGATTAACTTCAGTTGTACTGTACTTTGTTAGTACAGCAGTATATCAACGGAGTTATAACACTAAAACCCGGGGTTCGATTCTTCTTGGTAGACTTAGCAAATAGCCTGACATGGCTTTGCTCTAACAAAACACACACACATAACTGTACCAATTGAATCTCAGTGTCAGGTATTATGTCCCTCAAACTTTGATGAGAAGGGTTTTAAAATTTGTTGTTAGTATTTCTCAAACACAAAGTTGTTGTTAAATATTACGTTTATTTTAATTAATTACTAATCAAGGAAGTGACAAAATTCATATAAATATAGATATTAGGAACCTGTATTGTGTACACTTTATCATATTTAGTTTGTTCCTACTATTAAGCAATGAGAATCCAAGCCCTAGTATTGATTTCAGACCCATCTACTGGATTCCTTAACCTAAGAAAAAAACACGACAACAAAGACAACGTTTTATTACAACGTTTTCTGTCACTATTAAATTTCTGTAATTTCATATTTGCGCCAAGGAAAACTTATTATTGTTTAAACTACCTAACAAATGGGCTTTCGTTTGTTGTTTACTTAATTCACAAACAAATGTAAGAAATAAACGTACAACACAAAAAGGTTACTATTACCAGCTTCGTCAAGTAATTAATCTAAAGCTCTCTTTTTATTTATTTATAACTTACTTGGAAGTTTTCCTAAGTCGAAGAGGTAAAAATACATACAAAACAGAAAAAAAAGAATTAAACTGGTCATCTTTGGATTCTTCTCACAGTGTTGGAGTTTTGTAGGTTAACTGAAATTATTTTGTCGTATAATTGGCCGAGAAAATCACATGATGCAAAGGCAATTTATATTTATATTCAATAATCACAATCCTCAATCACGATAAAAATCATACAATTTTTCTGCCACCTGGTGACTAAAGTAGAAACTAAATCAAAGCCTAATAGGCTAGTAGGATTTAATTTTTGTTATAGAGACTTGCGACGGAGGAAGGGTCCAAACTTTTTTAGTGCGAGCTATTACTTGAAAGGGATAAGGACTTATTGGTTTTAATTTACACTTCGAAGTTTTTTTTAGATATTTTATAAGAGTAACTCAATCACGTTTGTTACTACGTATCTTAGGTTTTTGTTAAATAATTCCGAGCTCGACCTTATGTGTCAATTAAGCTTAAGAAATTTATTAATCGAGAAACTACCTTAATATGTAGGACAATAATAAAGTAGCAATTATTGGTTAGTGTGCTTGCAATTAAGTTATTAAACACATTATTTACATCTATTTAAAGTATTTGTTTGGTTTATTTTGGATGTTGCACAAAGCTAATCAGCAACAGCTCTTTATTGTTTTTGTTTTATTTCGCGCAAAGATACTCAAGGACTACGTGCGTTATCCGTCCTTAACTTAGCAGTGTAAGACTAGAGGGAAGGCAGCTAGTCATCACCACCCACCGCCAATTCTTGGGCCACTGGGATTGAGCGTACATTATAATGCCCCCACGGCTGAAAAGGCGAGTATGTTTGGTGTGACGGGAATGCGAACCCCGAGTCGCACGCCTTAACCCAAATATATAGATTTTTCCTATATTTTCTTCTCGTTATTTTAGTAATTTCTTATTTAGCAAAACCATTTATATATTTTCATGAAAATTCTAATAACCATCAGTACTTACCAGCTCCCCTCTTTTAATAATGTCGACGGAACTTAAGGCTACATTTTTATACTAATTTTATTACTACAGTAAATAATTATTTATTTAATTAAATAAGACACAAAAACACGCAAAAAGTAAACAATGTGCTTTAGCTGTCATAAGTTTCTTTGGCTTTCTAACTATGGGGTAAGTCTGAAAGCTTTTCAACACAATTTGCGTGAGAAACATTTTCCAATTGGCGGCGAAAAAACAATTCCTTGTATAGAAAACAAAGTTATATAATAAGTCATTTGATAGAGGAAAACTGGCGTTCTATTGGTTATAAATAATATGGTACTAAACAGCATAAAAAGCTTTTGGGAATTTGTGAAAGAGAAGATGTGATAGGTTGGAGTGGCAAGTGATCATGGCGTTAACATCCCTGAATTTTACTTTAAAAATTTACAAGCCTACTCTAAAGTTCCGCAGAAAGTATATCGTATTCAACACCAGTTTACCAATATATTTCAAAAACAGAACATATTTCTTTGGCCTGTTATATCTCCCTCTATATTTAAAATAATTCAAACAAATTTTGTTGGTAGGTTTGTTGGTGGTTTGTTGAAAAGTGAATACAATTCTGATTGATTTCCACGCATTTGTATCTGTTTTGAAAATAATACTCTATTGGTTTTCGAAGCGTTCACTTTAATTCTGTGTTTTTGACAATATTAATTAGGCCTGGCATGGCCGAGCGCGTTAAGGCGTGCACTCGTAATCCGAGGGTCGCGGGTTCGCGCCCGCGTCGCGCTAAACATGTTCGCCCTCCCAGCCGTGGGGGTGTATAATGTGACGGTCAATCCCACTCTTCGTTGGTAAAAGAGTAGCCCAAGAGTTCCCTCTAGTCTTACACTGCTAAATTAGGGACGGCTAGCACAGATAGCCCTCGAGTAGCTTTGTGCGAAATTCCAAAACAGTAATTACCCCTTCCTGGAGAACACTCGCCTCTCGAGTAAAATATTCTGTGCAGGTGAGTCGCAATTACGAGAAACCAACTTGAAGTAAAAAATGTATCTCAGGGCAGCTGAAATGGAAATTAAAATACAGTAGAGAACAGTGTTTCAACCTTCTTAAGTTAACAACTAAAGATGATCTAAGAAGGTCAAAACGAAGGTTGAAAGTTAACAACTGAAGATGACCTAAAAGAAGATTGAAATTTTGTTCTCTGCTTTATTAGTAAAAGTGTTAATACCAGCCGTCCTGAGATACTTTCTCACTAGGTGTCCTCCACGTTCACTATTATTAGTAGTAGTTGTATTATTTTCTATTAACTTTATACGACCTGCAAGTAACACTTGTCAGTATAATATATGTTTTTCATGCGGTATCGTTGTCCACTATGAATATTTTCTCTGTATCGAGGAAGAAGGCGGCAGTGCATTTGTTGTGGTATTTACGATATCTACTTCGGTATCAGTTAATATCTCGAAATCTTCGGTTGTCTGTTGAAGTTTTGTCAAACAATTTTGAGCTTCTCGTTACTTCCAGAAACTTTGTGAACCTGTTACTAATTATTCTTTCATAAATTTTGTACTTTAGAAACATAATAACATCTCGTTGAGGAATAGGTTAAATAATGCAGTTAAACGGTCAAAGAGTTTATGAGTGACCTTTTTAAGGACAATGATTTCTATGCTATTTTCAACCGGTTCTTTTTTTTGGCATTTTTATAACTATTTCTAGTTATTGTATTTGTAATTTTATTGTCCAGTTTATTATTATTTGTTGTGGATTTTGATGGATAAATGAATCAACTGGGAAAATCACCATCGTGATTTTCTGTTTTTAATGTTTTTTCTTAAGTGCTCTTTAGAAGGTGTTGAATTGTTTATAAATATTTTAAACGTGCCAAGAATTCTTTTGGATCTTTACGTTGTTTGACTGCAGAACAAAACGCATCTTATTGTACTTAACTAGGTTTTCATGTGTTGGTTTATGTCCCGTACTCATTAAATATCGTTGTTTTATTATCATATTCGATGCTTGTGCTGCCATCTATTATGAGCTATATAAAACCTCTGTTTAGAGATAGTCTGATCTGGAGCTTCAGTGAGATACTCAAAGATTGTTTAGCTGTATTCGTCCATAATCAATAGTCTTTCTGCTCGATTTGTTATTTAATTCAGTTGTAACTTGTCAATAATATTTGTATATTATTTTCGGGTAGATTTTGCTTAATTAAATTTTAATTTATTTATTGGTTTATTCTGTTGGAGTTCGAGAACAAAGACATACTAGATTTGATCCGTTTGTTTTGTTTTGAATTTTGCAGCGTAAGACAAGAGTGAAGGCAACTCTCGGGCTACTTTTTTTACCAACGAATAGTGGGATTCACCGTCACATCTGAAAGGTTGAAAGGGTAAGGATGTTTGGTATGACGGGGATTCGAACCCGCGACTCGCAGCTAACCAGTCGAGTGCCTTAACCAACTGGCCATGCCGGGCTTCATTAGATGTGTAGATAAAAGATTACTCTCTAAATCAAAGCCTACTTGAAAATTTAAACATTTATTAATAGTTTGAGGTAAACATAAGAATACATCTAGAATATCACTGATATTGTGCTGAGAACAAATGTGTATTGATGCTAAATCATTTAAAAGCACACAGTTGCAATGTTCTAAAATTCTAAGTTTCTTCCATTAGTCGCTGTGCCATTACATTAAAATTTCTAATTTTTCAATTCATATCTCCTGTTATAACCAGTCTCTGGATATGCTAATTTAGTCTTAGGGGTAAGGACTTCCTGTCACTGTGACACATTCATGATTTGTTATGTTTGCATACCTTGCTGTACATTCACTTATTGTTTCAACCACTACTTGTGCGACCGACAATGCTGTTTATATATTAATACTATTTTTCTATAACGACCATTTCTGTTTAATCTTTTCTGATCGACTATTATCCAGACAGTTTAAGACTATTTGAATTGTTGAAAATAGTTTCAACAATAATTAGAATATCTAAATTTGTGTGGACTAGCAATCCACAATCTCGTGCATTTTGGAAGCAAGACAGCCTTGGATATTAATATGTTGGACTGATTTTTTACTCAAAAAATGAACCCATGAAATGGCGTATTATATATGGTTTGTTTGTTTGTTTTGAAATTTCGCACAAAGCTACTCGAGGGCTATCTGTGCTAGCCGTTCCTAATTTAGCAGTGTAAGACTAGAGGGAAGGCAGATAGTC
>MU033936.1:31286-71951 GCA_011833715.1 Carcinoscorpius rotundicauda | reverse complement strand
AAGCACTGTTGAATAGTTGATTGAGACAAGGTAAGACAAGATGGATGTAGCTGTTCTGCTTAAACATTGTTGTTACATAATTGGTCCCCTGTATGATTCATCTGATTAGCACAGTTGTTTATTTAGGCAAACCCTCTTTGACAGAACCAGTGAGGATTCCACTGAAAAACCAAGGATGTTCCATCCTGAATTGGAAAAGTGCTCTCCAAATGATTTTGGAAAAATGAAATGTTGTTGTAATCTTACTAAAAATATCCCTCTTCACTACAGCATTGTTTATGGCTGAATACCATGCCTTTATGGAATGTATTACTGCTGGTTTTCTTCCTCTGGCCTCAATGATAGAAATGTTCTTTTTTCACTGTTTTCATCAACTTATGATGGGATATTTCTTTGTGCTAAACACCATGATCTTTTATTATATTATTGTGTAGGTTAGAAATTTCATTCACCGCAAAAAATCCTCTTACGTCGATTTTCTCCTGAAGAGTAGCTGTGAATACAATCTCAGCTGAAATTAACTGAATAATATTCTCATTAGTGTTGATGATCTCTTTACTAGAACTCTATCTCTTGTGTCCTTGTACTAAACGTCTCCAGTCTAGTTTGAGAGCTTTTGTGGTATTTATATCCCTCATGAGAAAATCACACTTGAGTAGTAGGTCAGCAAGATTCAACTTCCAAAACATTTTGTCACTTTTGTAAACAATTTCTTTAATGGTCTGTCTAATATCTTTGCTGCTGTAAGTGCAAAGTTTTTTCTGCTTCATGAGATGTATGAAGTTTATATTCCTGACAACAGAAACACAAATCTTGACTGAATGCTCAAACATAGGACCTTATAAGATTCTGTATAACAGTGTGCTTGGATCTAGTCCATATTTGCACTGACAAATTCATAGACATTAGTCCAATTTTTTTATTTCCACACAAATGGTCTGAAATAGCTGAAAATGGCAGTCACTTTGAAATTCAAAATGGGTGCCCTAAACATTAATAGAAAACCTGGCAACAATTATATACCAAACAAGTATGTCATTTAAATTAGTTTTAGACGTTATTGTCAAGAATCTAGCAAAAAATAAGCATCAAATCTTGAATTTGTTACATTAGCTTGGAGACTATATTTATAAAAATGTGTTTCATATGAAAAAGAATTGTCTTCCAATTAATGTTGCATTGTAATTTTTCAAAATTTACATTTCAGTTACAATAGAGTAATTTTAGGTGTTATCAGTTTGGTCCTATCTGAATGTGATTTAGGCTTTAGTGAATATGTATTCTGTGATACAGATTAGACAATGATATTTCCCACAATATTCTCAGAAATCAAATGAGAAACAGATGATTAATATTCTCAGAATTTTTTATAAATTTCATAAATAATACAAGTTTGTTTATGGAACTTGCAGACAACGGAACAGTGGTGCCATCAACCCAGTGTCCTCATTAGAAGAAATAACAATTGCAATGTACAGGTAAGAAAGATTGTTGAAATGATATTCTCAGAAAAACAGAGCAATGCACAAAGCATAAAACACCTTGGTAAAGTAAAAATGAAATATTTTTACCCAAAAATAAATGTAATTTATTCTAGAAGTACATCATTTTTTTAAATATGACTAAAAAACTGGTTTTGAAAATGAAATTATTAGAATAACAACTTGAGAATTGGTGTGAACAACCTGAAGTGCTTTTGCTTTGAACTTTATAATATGAACAATTTATCTTAGCTTGCAATTTAGTGTAAACTAAATGAGATATTATACTGTTTTGAATTGTATAATATTAAAAATGACCATAAAATTATAATTTGAGGATTATTACTGTCCAATCAGGAAATATTTCTGTTTTAAATTATGACTCAAACAATGACTTTAAAATAATGATAGTTTAATGAATAGTGTAATCTAATCCAGAAATGTCCTTTTTTATAATTTTATGACATGAACATTGGCTTAAATGCTGTGTAAGTTCATGACATCTGTTCTTTCAATAGTATTATAAAACTGGCAAAGCTTTCATTACATCTTTCTTAAAATATAAAATTCAAAATATAATCTTTTATTGGTATTAGGAGCTGTATGTAAGAAATATTAATTTATTATCTTAATTTTCAAACTCTGTGGTGTATCTTATAAGATTTTAGTCTTTATTTGCCTTTAATGAGGTGTATCTGATGTGATGATAATTTCATTTGTTTTGAGTGTCATATGAATTCAAAGTTTTGTTATTAAGTTGTAATTTCTTAAAATACATTTTTCTCATATCTTTCTTGACAAAGATATTGTTTGTACAAGAGTGGTATAATATTCATGTCCTGTGTTGCCAAATCATAATTACATTAGATTTTAGTTTATATTTAATTTCTCTATTTATATGATAGTATCTTGGTTCCATCAATATAAAAGGATTGAAAGGGATGAAATTTATAAATGAACCCCGACAAAAACTTAAGAGAGACTGCAAACACACATGAAGTTTCACTGTCCATCACTACCACAGGAGTAAAATTTGTTGATGCCCTCACTAAGGTATGAAATCTTAAACACAGTTTCAAAATATCGGCAGTTTATAATAATTGAAACTTTCTTGTATGGTAATTCTTATTGCAGAGTAAAAACTTCCTATAATTTCTAATTTGTTTTTTACTTTATAGACCCACAAATGACCCAGAATTTTATTTTAAGTCCACCTCGTAACTACATTTACTATTTTGTTTGATTGATAGTCAAAAATTTGAAGAAATGTGTGAAAAGTCATTTCCCTGTGGATGAAGACAATTCTTTTCTGTATTAAGTATTAAACGCACAAATAAGTTCTGAAACTTTGTTGTTGTTTTTTAACATAGAACAGTAAATAAAAAGGGTGTGAGGCTATTTTAGAAAACTCAGCATTAATTAAGACGAGAAAGAAGCCCAGAAAGAGGTAACCCGTATCGAAATGGAAAGTAAACATCTCGAAGCTGAATAAAACTACATGAAAGCCAGAAAATAAAACAGGGCAAAAGAAATAAATATTAGACTCAACTTCAGTTGACAAAGGCAAAATGAGAACTCTGAATTCAGTCGGCATATTAAGATACCAAAATTTCATGAAAATTAAGCTGATAAATATTTAGAACATTTGGAGAAAGTTGCTTAAATCATGGACAAGCCTACCGAAAAATGGCCATTATTGCTACAGTGTTTTTGACTGATAAAACAGATAGACAGATGTGGCTTTGCTATAAGAAAACGCACACACACACAAGGAGCTTATGCTGCTCTCTTTCTGGAAGATTGCACAGATTATGATAATACTAAAGCAGTAATCCTCTAAGTACATGACCTAGTTCCAGAATCTAATCGCCAAAACTTTCGAGGTTACTTCAATTATGATGGTCAAACACATATGCAATTCGCCCATGTAAAAAGAGGTTTATTTTGACAGTGTTATAATTCTATGCATATTGACAATAGTTTTGATAAATTAAATTAATTATGTTTAATTTAGAAATTTAAATGCTGTACAAGCTACGATCTCAAGACTTATTTCTACAAAAATAAAGTTAAAACATTACACGAAAGCAGCTGCTCTTTCTAATGATTAAACTTTAACTCATAAAATCACTTTTCACAAAAAGAATGTTCTGCCAGCTAAACAGAAACCTGTAACCCTAAAGTTGAGGATACTATTAAAAATACAGTTCCTGTAGTTTGAAATCTTCTAGCAGATTGGACAAAAACTTCATCAAAATCAAGGCCTGTCTTCCATTTCTATAAACACCTTATTATATTGTGCCCTATTGTTGGAGTTTGAAAAAGAAACAGAGGCAACACCCAGTGCATGTGTCCACATATGGATGTAATTTCTCCAGATCATTCATTTTTGTTGATTTGGCCACTGATAGAAGGGCTAACGTAGTTAGGGAGGAATTTAAACTTTTTGTGTCTGTTGGTTCTGTAATTTCATATACGAGACTGCTAATCTTCTACCCGTACAAATTTTACGTGATACTAGAGCGACTCAACTACAATTGTTGGAGGATATGTTGATTTTAAGTTTGAGTCCTGCCATTGCTGATCTATCATCACTCAGGGTATTGAAGGTAGCTTTGATAATGTTCCTCTTCTTGACATTTATTTAACATCAGACTCAGTTTCGAGACCAGTTGTGGGTGGAGTGAGACATACTATGCCAATTAATAGTATGTCATTATTGTTTGGAAACGATTCGGCCAGGGGAAAATTTGTTAACAAACCCAAGATGGTAAGTGAGCCGATCACTGTTTCATATAAAGATGTTGTTGTTTAGGATAATCCATAAGTTTCCTTCTTCTACTGTGAGTTGATCTTAGGCAAAGAAATTAAGCCAAAAATAAATGTTTTGGACCCAAAGAGAATCCTGTGAATAACTGTTACTACACTCATTGGTGAGTGCCAATGATGAAAGTGAGGAATCTGATTCAACTGATGAAGTTCATTTGCTTAATTTTTTTATGGTGTTACCTTTTACTTTCTTCCTGGTGCTCATTTGAGATGTTATTCAATAACTTTTCCAAAAGGATCTCCAAAAGGAACATTCCGAGATCGACAATTTTATCTGCAGTGTACATAAATTTGTTGATCCAGGATTTATACTCATAAACCTGTTTTCTCCATACTTCAAAGCTGCTCTCAGACTCAAGCATATTAAATAGTGATTTTTTTCAGTCTAATTAAGATGCATTATTGGGAAATAAAAAAATAATAAACAAAAAATACATAAAAATGTTATCATAAAACTGTTTTTGGACAAAATTTACAGATTTAAAACATATTTTAGGATAGCAAAAATAATTTTAGAATTAGGACCTCCTTCTTTTCTTTACTAACATCTCTAACTGAACACTTCAATGAATGAAGTTCTTGAAAATAAGTTCAAACAGTGTTAGGTAGTGCAAATCAAAGACCTGCATATCACATAACAAGGTTCTCGAAATTTTAGTGGAAAAAAAACTAGAAGGTTTCTGTGGAAAAATTTAATATCTGATAAACTTAATAAAATATCAATTTAAAAGTATTTATATATGTCTAATAATGTAAATGAAGAGAATTTATCTTTACATAAAAAAGATAAATAAAAAATGATGCATAAGTTGTTAAGTTGTATTTTTGTAAAATCTATTAAACAGAAGGAAGTAGGAATCTATTGTTCATTGGGTTATTATTCTCTACAAATATTCAGAAGAGCTGAAAGGTAACACTGGTAATTTTTGAAAGACAATTTTAAAACATATCTGATCCTTACAAAAATTATGTATGTTATAGTCAAAAGCCAACTAGTTTAGAACTACATCAGTTATTACAGGTCATAATTAAAATAAAATGCCTTAATGAAAGTCAACCAGTATAAAAAAATTGTAAAATATACTTACTATTGTAAATCAATGAACTAGAAAATGAAATCCTAAAATAATTAGATTGTATTGAGTCATTTGTAGTACACTTGCTATTTATGATTTTTGTTGATATAGAACTGAAACTTATTTTAACTAATAAAGTCTTATTTCATGGTAATAACTATAACCTTTTTCGTTTGTTTATTTATATCACTTCTATTAATCACCTTCAGGTTTTCACCCTAATAAACATAATAATAGACTTACACGATGACTGGAAATTAAGTACAATTGAGAAAAGCCTTACTATTATTGTTAGATTAACATGTTCATCACCAGTGAAGTACTAATGAGTCATTTCTATTAATCAGGCACTAATGATGTGTTAACGCATCAATCAGCAAAGATACTATAACTGTGTGTAAGCAAACAGATAAACAGTCCTTTAGTATTATACAATGATCATGCATGTGTGTTTCCCTCTTTCAAATAGTAGAAAGTATTTTTTTACTAAAATTTCAGTTCACATGACCTGAGATTTCTGCAGTGCCTTGTTTTGGTTACTATTATGGCAACAAGATAGCAAAGTTGTTTAGTTTTACTCTGAATGAAACTGCAAGTAATTAACAAAATTCCAATGCACAGTCATTTGAAGAGGATGAAGTAGGTAGTAATTATGAACTCATACACTTTCTTAGTGTATGAGATATAATTACTGTTGCAGTAAATGTATGAAACCACATGTTACACTGTATACACTAAAAGTTAAGATACCTGTGTTTGCACATATGTTTGACACACAAGAACACCAAGAAGTAATGATTTATTGTTTAAAAAATACACTTTGATCATACAGATGTGAAAACACTAAACACTTAAGAGAAATTGTTTGATTGCTCTATATATTTAACATGGAGTTTTTTAGTTTTCTTCATAAATGCCTAATTTTATTTAATTTTAACTAACATGGCATTACATGTATAAGTTTTTATCTTGTAAGATTTGTGATGAGTACAAACAAATTGTAGATAAAGCTTTAACCACACCAAAAAGCACTCAGGAGTTGATGAACTCTAAGGTAAGAAATGAAAATAATATTGACATTTATTATATATGTTACATATTATAATTTATCTATTAGTCTACAACTAATTACGTTACATGCATTACATATTACAATTTCAAATAGCTAGAAATTTTAATTTATAAGATAATTAAATGTCACTATGTATTAAATTTACAATATTTGCCAACAGGATTAATACACGCAAGTTTCTTTCTTAACACAAACCAATTTTGATATACAAAAAAACAATACAATTTATAATAACAGTTATTAAAAATAGTTATGAGAAATAATTATTTATATACTAAAATTTTACAAACTCGCAAACAATATTCAGTCTTCTTTCTAGTCTGGAACTGAATATTTCATTAATAGTCCAGGCCCACAACGAATAAATTAGTTTTATGTTGATACACATACATTTCATTTGACAGGTATGCTAGCTAACTCTATTTGTGGTTAAAGTAAGCTGCAAAAAATTAATTTTTTTTGTTACATAGTTAATGGTCATTCTCAATTTTTTTTAAGTACAGATATAATCATATGCATGTGTATTGTTTTCTTTAAGAAAAATACACATAAATATAGATATATACATGAAAAAAATCCAAAAAGGACTATGTTTGAAATGATAGTGTAATAGAAACTTGTTATACTAAGTAATGTTTACTGTGTTTTCAGAAAAACTTAAAGGTAATGTTTCATAAATATAAAAAAAGGTTTGATAAAATATTTTTATCAAATGAATTATATTCTAATGATTTTTTCTTTGTTAAATATCACTTTTATTTTATGATAAACACTAGGTATACCTTTATATTTCATATACTATACATTTCAAACTGTGAAATATTTTCACTTTTTTATTTTTCATTTGTAGAGAGAGTGGGAACACAATTTGTTGATGTTAGGAGAGATAATTGATGAGTGGTTAAAGTTCAAGCTACATGGCTATATTTATAGCCAATCTTTAGTTCCTCTCATATTATGGCTCAAATGCCAGAGGAGGGAAGGTATGCACGACAACTATTTTAATATTTCCTCAATGTTTTTAGAATTTTTATAAGTAGTATTTTATTGCTTGTGTGAAGACAATTTATATATTATTCTTTTATCTCTGACTTTTTTTATTCTCTTTATATACATATTTATGTATATAGCTTAGTATTTTAAACATCAAATAACATTATTAGTGCTTTGTGTAGTTCAATTATCTTCTTATACTTATTAGTTGAAATAGAAAAATGTAGTTGTGATAAAAATAAAATGCAGTTATTAAAAACATTCCATTTAGGAAAGAAATACAAATAGAAAACATATTTTTATTTGTTTAAATCTTTTGTTACAGGTAGTACCACCTTTTAAATAATTTTGTGGTACATTTAAACTTTAAATGTGTTCCAACACCTTAGATGTTTTTTTTATATAATTGTTTGAATAATTACATCATCTTAATACTCTTATCATACAATACAGATGATTCACAACTGTAGACAAGAACTGGAGAGACACCATGAAAGCTGCTGTTTTAGACAGACATATACTGGCAGTTCTCCAGGTTGAAAAACATTTAGAGAAACTAAAGAAATCCAGTGAGTTGTTGGGACTGATTCAAAAGGTAAAATTGCAGACCTTTTTGTTGAAACTGTTTAATCTCATTCAAAAGATAACTTTAGTATACTCAATGGCAGTTTTCACCTCTGGGACGTTCCCCATCATAAATTTAAAAAAGTATCTGTAAAAATATTCAAGAAAACAAAATGGTCATAAATTTTCACTACCTAACTTAAATAAAGATATATACACATATAAATCAAATAAACAAAATAGTTAATTGTTTTTTTGATTTGTTTATATTTTATAATGTTAATATGTCCTGCTAAGCACTCAGCTGTTGTCACCTTCACTTCACCACTGATATATAATTTTTAAAGAAGTCTGGCCAACTGTCAGGAATATCCCTTCTTACATCCACTTCATTGCTTACTTTCGCTCCAACTTTCACACTTCACATCTGTAAGCAAATTGCTAACATAAATGCACATGCCACTCATGTGCTAGATGCCATTTGTGGACCACTCCACTTTTCCTTGTGTAATTGCTTAGTTTTAAATTATATTTTGCTTTCCACAACATTTCACTTAATGACAAAATTGTTTTGCTATTATTAATGTGTTTTAAGTAAAGTTTTGTGTATATTTTACTTTTAAAATCAACAAAGTGGATTGCATATTTCCAAATAAGCTTAGTAAATTCACATTATTATTGCACTTGTATTCAATTAAACCATCATTTTCTGAATTGTATTATATTAACACTGATAAATATTTTAGATAGTTCACACTTTTCACGATAATACATTCATTAATATAAAAATGTCTTACTTCTGAGACCATACCTACCTCTTCACACAGAAAGCAATCTTTCTTGTGCATCTGCCTTAGTGATTTGCATTCCACAATTCTTCAGACAACTTCTACCAACACTCACTAGATTTCTCATGATTTTCACCATTACATAATGATGTTATTATGTAATAAAATCCCTCCACTAATATGAGCATGACATAACCTTCCTGTGCACTAAGATTTTCCACTGAGATTCTTCATTAATCTTCCTTAGCACTGTGTGTATTTGATGTATTTTGTTGTATTCATAACTTATAGAGGTTTGCAATCTAATAAAGGAACTTTGCTTTCTTTAGTTTATCAAACTATGAACTTTCAGGTTCATACAACTTTGGCATCTGCTGAGATGAGGAATAACCTTGCAATAGTCAATTTCTTAATTTGGCTACTGAAGACATGTTAAACATAAATGGCATGATAGCCATTGTGCATAGGGTATTAGGTTTTATTATACAGCCATGAATTATTTCCCTTCATTCTGAGGAGGAATATGATGAGAAAGACAACTTTTACTGTTTGTCTCCCCCTTCTGGTTATGTGTTGAGAATTTTCAGACATCCTCATGCTATTTGGACCTTATCACTCTATCTCTCATTCCATTGTCTTACTATATTTCCCATTGTCTGCATCACAACTCCCAACTTAAATAATTTTGATTCTTTTCCCATCTTCTGATAATTAATGATGTTAATAATATTGCTTCCTTTATAGATCTACTCCATGTCAGTGATCTTATTTCTTGTCCTTTTTGCTTTCTAATTCCTTTATCATGGCCTACAGTTAACTGAACTTCCTCCTTCTAGAGTCAAAGACCTTGAAATCTCTTTTGCCTGTTTGGGAGCAAGCCCACTGAGGTCGATTTCATTCTCTAGTGCTTCGTTCTCTTGTCTTTGCTTAATACTACTTTCTGTGTTTTATTACCTTTCCTCTCTTCACTTCATGTAAGAGACAATTCATTGAGCCCTACTTGAATTTTCAGGCAATTCCTGTTCCCTTCTCTTTTCTGCCATGGTCTGTACTACTATTTCCCTGTTTTTTTGGATCATTATACTCCACCCACTTACGATATTTTTACCCCTTTTCCTATCTTATCCTCTTGCTCAATACTCTTCAGCCCAGTGTCAGACTTTCTGGGTTCATCAATGACAATGGAGCAGATTCAGTTGTCATGGGGGCTGGTCTTTGTGATATGCACATCTTTGTTAACAACTATTTGCAGTTAGATGGGTCATACTTGTCAGTTTTCATGGACTGTCCCTTCAATTCTTCTCTCAGTTAATAGCTGGTTAACTTCACTTCTCTCTCAAATTACATCTATTTTCAATATCTGGAAGTCACTCTGCCAGATCTATTGCACAAACAAGTTATAGAGAGGGTCTTACTTTCATCTGTTTGTGGTCCCCAATAAAACTGGGGACTGGAGTCTGGTAATCTACCTTTCCACTTTCATCTGCTTGGTGGTTATCCCTCATTTTTGCATAGAAAATTTCTTTACTCTTTGTTGGTTCTTTTTCCTTGGACTTTGGATGAGCAAGAGTGACGTCTCAGATATGTTTCTTCATGTTCCCAATGCTGAGTCTTAAAGATATTTCAAATTTGTTTCTTGAAATCATTCGTTCCAGTTCAGGGATCTTTTTTTCTTTTTAGCATAACATTGACCTCCTGTATCTTTAACAGAACAGTTAAGGCTTTTGTGTACCACTGAAAGAACTTGCTCTATGATTTTCGTTGTTACATGGATGATTGGCTTCTTCTGTCCCATTTACAGGAGAAGTCTTACCTTCATACTTTCCTTCTGTAGGAAACTGTCTTTGTAGGATGGCTTGCCAAGACTTTTAAATTCTTTCTTATCCCATCAGATACCTTGTTTTCCTGGGAGTATTTTTTCAACTTCTTTCTCAGCTGGGCTGAATCTTACCCTGTCTATCTGGAAATGATGGAACATTCTCTCACTGGGATGTGAGCCTGTCCTACTTGTGTTGCCTGAGAGACTCTATTGTCTTTAGTAACCATAGCTTTCCTGAAACTGTTTATTCCACTGGGCCATGCTCATATCAACCATCTCTGAATGCCCTTGTGCAACCAGTGTAATGAATCACAGGAACCTTTGGACCTACTGTTTCTCTTCTCACAGACATTTCTGAGTGGCTGTCTACCACTTTAATACCACTATAAATGTGCACCTACTTCCACCCAACTTTTGCTTATGCCTTTTTCACCAACTTGTTCCTACTAGGAAGAGAGGCATCTCTGAATGACAACCTTATGTTGAACACTCTGATCAAGGATGTATCTTCACTTCAGCTTAATGTACTCAAACTTTTGGCAGTACTTTGGGCAAGTTCCCATTTTCTACCCCTCCTGTTGGATCATTTAGTTATGGTTCACTCTTTAAACTTCACAGTTGTATCTTATATCAACTGTCAGAAAAGTATCAGATCCAGGACTCTTTGTTTTCAAACCCTATACCTTCTTTTTCTTGTGTCACTTCTCAATATATTTGCCTTATTGTCTGTCATGTACTATATGCTGTAAACCTCAATGCAGGCCATATATCTTGACCAGACTTTGTTCTGCCCCATGGAATAGTTTATTGACTTTGGGTTTTCAGATGAGCGAGCTCATCACCATCTTCATCCTGACTGTCTCATTGTTGGCTATCTCTCTTTTTTTACAATATTTTTCAACAAAGCGTTGGTTCTCTCTACCATTGTTGGTTATTAGGCTGCTTTGTCTTCCACCCATTATCCTTCTTGATTTTGCAAGGTATTGTCTTCCCCAGTTCTATCCATATTTTTCCTCTCCTTCCATAGATATCTCTGCCCTGTTCCCTTGCCCAGTTTGGACCTTAATAATCTTGCATACTCTTACCCAGTTTCTCTGAGCCAATGGTCACCTTCTCATTATATTAAATTTCCCTATAGTTCTATTACCTCTTACTCTTTCCCTTAGGTCACTGTCTCTCATACTTCTATGCTTTAAACTGTTTCATACCCTTTTCTATCTCCATATCTTTTACTTTATCATGTCTGGTCTCTTTCCTTTCTAAGACTTCAGCATTTGGGAAGGTGATTCCTCTTCCCATACTTCCCTTCCATTTCACAACTCCATGCTCAATCTGACTTGTGTCTTCTGTCGCATTTTGTTTATGCTGTATCTTGCTACCTAGCCTACATCTCATAATTTCCTGGCTCCCTTCTTCACTTCTTTCTTCCCTGGGATTTTCTTCTTTGAGGGACTTATCACTATCTAAACTTACAGGCTTAGTTTGTCAACTGCTGTTGTTGGTCTGCTTTTCATTGGATGTCAATACCTGCAGGCTGTTCCATATTTCTTCTCATCAAATCTCCCACCTCACCCATTCTTTTGCCTCTTGTTTTTGATGGCTACTTGATGACATTTTACAGACTGGCATGTGGACTACATCACACACTGTTTTCATCACCTTGCTGTCTCATCTCCTATGAGTTACTGCCTATTCCAGTCTGCTATCTTCCAATCTACTTGCCGTCCTTAGTCAGATGAATACATTTTCTCTATTTTACAGGATTCTGTTAAGTGGCTTGTGGTGCCACTCAGAATACTTTTATTTCTCAAAATTTTGCACAAGTAGTGTCCCACAAGTATATCCATGTGAAGCTCCTGCTATTGGGTGTCACACTCCATGAGTTTCTTTGGGTGCTCTCTGAATGGAGCTGAAAAAAATAAATCTTGCACCAGTCTTTTCACTATATTAATGTGGGATTTTAGTTTTTGTGTGATTAAATGTATATCATCTTGGAAGTTAACGTTTTTCCTACCTTAAAATACCCACTTCTGCACAAATTTCCCACTCTTCCTCCACACTTCTAGTACAACTTTATTTTTTGCATTTACAAGTTATGATGACTTCATATTGGTGGAGGGCTTTTGCTACATAATAACATTATTTATGCAGTGCTAATCACAAAGTGACTAAGTCTATTGCTCCTATCAGAATTTATTTAGTATACAATAATGTAAGGATGAAGGAAGCTATTCCTCTCATGAATCTAAAACCCCTCCTCAGTTTAATCAAAAATCTAAAGGAACCTCTCAACTATAGGGCTTTGTCCTTGTATTTTCTTGGACAAAAATCTAAACATAATACTATTTTATTTTGTATTGAGAAGACTAAAGTTATTAGTGTTATTTTTGCTAAATCTGATTTTATTTCAGGTGAAAACAAAATTATCACTTTGCTGAATATTCTAATATAATAATGTACTGTAATTTAAAAAACTAATGTTTTTTACCAAAATTTTCATACCACGTTTCTAGAAAGATTGGTACAAAAAATAATTTTGTTTATTATTAAAGTGCAAAATTTGTAAATTTGACTTTTTATATGTCCAATGTGAAGCAGGAAATGGTTTCAACCTGTGAGAATTTGACATTTTAACCATAGTGGTTAAAAAAGTCCAGATGAAAATGTATTTGTTATTGCAATTGTGGCAACAATTTGACTTTTTAATAATTAATATGATTAATTTTTTACATCATTCAAATCATAAACTGATACTTATATTCTATTATATTCTTCTCTGAATTATATTCAAAGTTGTATAATTGCTGTAGTTGTGTTATCAGTTTAAAAACACATTTTATGTATTGTCATAAAAGGATAAGCTATAATAGATTTGTCACATTTGTTGCAACTGATGTCCAAGGAACTCATTGAAAAATATGTTGGAATTGATTGAACATAATATTTTATAACATACATTTTGCAACAGTTAGTGCTTTATTTTGTATTTTCATATTTTTATATCATAGGGCTTGAATGACTACCTGGAGAAGAAACGCTTGTATTTTCCAAGGTTTTTCTTTTTATCTAATGATGAACTTTTAGAAATCTTGTGAGAAACAAAAGATCCAAAGAGGTGAGTTTGCAAGGAAAGTGTTCTATTCCAAGTTTATAAAGAGTATAAATCATATTTTAAATTATATTTGATTGTTTATGTCATAGATTAGCTAAGTTTTCCACTATGTTAGCTATATTCACTTTTTAAAAAATTACTTATTTTGTTTGCAACCCTTTGATTTTTTGGGGACTTGTTTTAGAATACATTGACAAATACATTTAGATTTGATGCATATATGTTAAAATAAATGTGCAATATCTACTTAAAATAGACTGACTAGTTACTTTATTAAAATCTCCTTTGTTTATTTGTGGAACTCACTATTTACTTACTTTTGCAAAACACATTATCAGTAAATGTACTAACTAAAGTGGATGTATAATCCTTGTAAATCCAGAGGTATGGCTATATTGTGGTTAAACTGCAAGGTAATGGGCAAGAGTAATGATTTCTTTTACTTTTAAAGGAGCACAGTTGTAAGTACTTGTCTCGCTGAAGCATCATTATTAATTACTTTTTTAACCAAATGTTCAACTGCATTTGTTTTCAGAATCCATGAAAAGTGGCAGTTTGAAGGGGATATACGCATGTCACTAGAAGCAATTATATTCACTAACAGCAAGCATTTTTTTCAGGGATAAGACAGTTGGACAACTTTAAAAGCTTAATTGTCATCATATATATAACAACTTATTCCATCAACATTAATCAAAATTTAAAATATTCAGCTATACTGTGCAAAGAAAACAGTAAAAACTGTCATATGGCAGCTAAAAAAGCAGTCTGAAAATTATTCATCTCAAATTGCAAACAGTAAGCATAGCTTCAGTGCTAATTATGGTGTATATTGTATCAATGAAAGAATTTGACTTAATATGATAAACCATATTTTTGATTTTTTGATGATACAACATACTGGTGGAGAAAGACATTAATTAGTTGGCCCTGCTTTTGTTGTTTCCAAAAATATAAGATTTTCTTTAGTTGTTTGTTGTTATTTTTTTTAGTGCAGTGTTTCAACAGACTTAGAAAGGTTGTATTAATAACTATGTTCTAAATACAGTGAGGTACCAACTATAAATTTTATTTGTATAAAGTAATTCATTCAGATTTTTACCACATTTTTTTTAGTTTAAAGCACAAGCTTTCAGCTTAATTACCTAAGCCTTTTACATGCTCAAAACATTTAGTAAACAGCAGGATCTAACAAAACAATTCAAATCACAAGTTGCCAAGCAAAAATGAAAATACAAAACAAAACAGTAAACCTAAATAATTTTAAAATGAAACTTGTATAAAAGATATATTCATAATTAAAAGCAATAAAATTTAAAATCTCACATGATAAATAATTACTAAAAAAAGGACTTGCCCTAAAAGACTCTGCTGTAAGATAAATGATAAATAAATGTCATTATTAAAAGCAAAAACTCACCAAAATAAACTCAAATTTGAATTGAAAAAGGCTCAATTGAATCTTAACAAAATCTATAAGATTTCTACAAAACGTCAAGCAAAACATGTCTTTCCATGTCTTTTAAGATCTATATTATTTATGTTACACACGATAGTTAGAAATAATTACACTGAATATAATTATTTTGGAACATACATGTTCAATCATCATTTGTTCACTGTGCAAGTTTTCACAAACCACACTGACTATACAGTGTTTCTTTCATTAAAATTATCGTTACAGCAGAGATATGGCAGTAAAGCCATAATTCAGATCAAGCGGTATACATGTAACACTCCTTATATACAATGAGTTCAACCTCACATGACAGCTGAACAAGTGAGTCTCACGAGTTCGAATTCTTGTCACACCAAACATGCTCGTCCTTTCAGCTGTGGGAGCATTATGTGATGGTTATTTCCACTATTCGTTGGTAAAATGGTAGCCCAAGAGTTGGCGGTGGGTGGTGATGACTAGCTGCCTTCCCTCTAGACTTACACTGCTACATTAGGGACGGTTAGCACAAATAGCCCTCGAGTAGCTTTGTGCGAAATTAAAAAACAATCAAACAATTACTACCTCAGGTAATACAACTACTCGTTATAACACCACAAAACACAACCATACTGTAAATATAAGTTCATAAAGAGACATATCCCGGTAACATAAGCGATCCTGGATCTGAAAGAGGCAATCAGAAACATCCAAAACAGATTACAAAATCCAAGTATAAAACATCTTACAACACAAGTGCAGAAGAGAGGAAGAATTCTACGTTCGACCTGACTCTCCTGGTTTTCTAGATGTAAATACCGATGCGAAACTTTAATCTGTTTGTCAGAAGATGAGAAGATACTTGGTTCATTGTCTGGCTGTAGTAAATGTAAAAATCTTACTTCTCTTCAAGAGCACACCAAATTGTTAAGTCAGTACCCCTACATACAGGCTTACTCTCCCTTCGAACTCTTTCAGTACACTTCATCCTAGTAAAGCAGAACAACAGGGCATTCCACGAACGTACAGAGAATGTCAGCTAGCTGCTGAAGTGAAAGTCTGTAAACCAAATCTCATTAATATTAATATCAAATGATTATCAAGACGGGTTAATTAAGAGAAAATAAAATCCAGATTTAAACAGGACTGATCTGTGTACGCGTTTACATCATCTACCTGGAAACAAACACAAGCCAATGCGATAGCCATTCTCGGTGTGCACTACATAATAGATGTGGACCATACCAAGTGTGCCTCGACTAAAATAAACGTTCCACACTTAAAAGTAGATCAGATAGTTTCACACATAACATAATAACCTACCAACGGTACCAAATATTCATAGTATAAGAAACAAAAACCCAAACAGTCATGGTAACACTATTCTTTCACTGTCAACGCTTTAGACATGTGAAACCACCCAAAGATATGTTGGCTGCGGGAATGAACGTCATATGGCAAACTATAGACAGGATAAGTCAAGGGTGTACTGCATATCAATACGTTATGAACAGGCTAAATTAAAAAACAATCGTGTCAGAATACCGCGTAACGCGAGATGTAGTAAAATACACAACAATAACGGAAAAGCAAACAAAATCCACAAATACAAACGTTAGAACTACGAATGTTTTACATTCAAATATCTAACATCTAAAAACACGAGAATCACATTCACATACACAATAAGGCCTTATAAAGTACAACCAAAACCACACAATACAATACGAAACACACAGATAATAAACAAAAAATAAAATGAAAATATTGTCGATACAATAGAAACAATATTTGTAGACTTCATAGCTCAATACAGGAATCTGACACAAACCAAGTCGTAATACATTAACACCATACAGAAGCATGTAAAACCCATAATACCATACGTTGTCATAAATAACTGACTACTTCATACAATGATTCCTTACATTGTATATCAATATCCAAAGTGTGCTAGCTTCCAACAGGCATGTCAACGAAGATGTTACAATTTAAATAGCTGATATTATACAGTTAACAGAAACAATATGATTTTCAAGAATGATAAACTAAAAATGCAGGTATATACTGTTATTATAAAAGAAACAGCTGATAACAATCATTTATACAGAATTGCTGTGCTACGCCTGTCGGATCTTTTAGTTCAAAAAATGACCGTAAACTCACAAAATGAGGTCTTACATTAAACCCTTACATAAATCTAAATATTTCTGTAATAGTAGTGGGTGTCTGCTGTTCATTCACTAAAATATTAGATATCAACATGTTGGAAACTGTATGTCAGAGTTATAACGAGTACCAAATTACAGGAGACCTGAACAGTAAACACATGAACTTCGGCTGTAAATATACAAATATAGGTGGTCGTAGTGTAGCTAATTTTATGGACGATGTATATTGTAAACTACTCAACGATGGCACATCGACACAGCACGAGTAATAATTCTAATCATATTCTGGATCTTTTTCTGAAGACTTTAAGACAAAAATGTAAATAATTTAATGTAGGATATGATGTATATCGTGACCATTTGTCCAGATGAAGTGCCTTCGATTTTTACACCCACAAAAACTGTGAAATACATCAACGAAAATATAGTTACAAAAGAAGTGAATTGGACCCACTATGTAAAAATTATAGTTCAGTAATTGCTGAAAAGTGTTCTCACTGAGGTACAACAACCGTTGTAATTAGACGCTTACTGCCAAACAATAACTGTCTAACATAATACCAAAACAAACAATAAACAACCCCAGACATCAATGAAAACCTCATGTACAATTAATAAACAGTATCAAAAAACGTAAATATCTGAGCAGAGTGTACGAAATTAAATAAAGCCCAACAATTGACACACAGATAAAGATTACCAGTATGTGATTACAGAATTATTAACACTATGTATTGAGTGCTACTGTATGGTAACAGAACTAGTACAACTGTATGTATTCATTGTAGATGGGCTTTACACTCTCTGTAAATTTCAATTTTGTAATAATGAACTTTTCTTAAAAGATTAAGTTTTCCCATTTTGTGCTGTCCTTTGTATGCGATATTTAATGACGCATGCCACAACCAATTTGCACCCACCTATTGGAATCAAAGGTTTCAACATATCTTCCATACAAATCATAAAGCGTCATCTTTCTACCAATAAGAATACACCATCGTCACGTGACGAATGCATCTCCCTCTTATGTGTCTCAACCAAACAATCACGTTTATGTGATACTGAGGTTTAGACATTTTTATTTTTTTTCAAGTTTTGGTTGGAGTGGTTGTGACGTAAGTAAACTTAAAATTTATTTAAAGAAATTTCCACTTTGAGTTTGAAAGAAGTTATTTACTCCTGTTTTAATATTTCACTTGTTTGTTCGATCTCAAGCCTGAATTACGCAGTAAACGTTACTACCTCAGATACTTCTCGTTCATATGATGCCACACCTCAAGTCACAGGTGCAAGCGACCAAGCAGGCTATTTACTTGCATTCATTCATAAGAATATTGAGCATTATATGGAACAACGTTTGTCTGAAAGGGATTTTGATCATTTCTCCTCACCCCAACCGAGTTTCCCATGCCTTCTCACACACTTCCAGATATTTCTGATCAACTTTCATCTGTTTCTTGGAATTTATTTTTCATGTGATGTTTTGTCTCTTCATTCTACCTCTTATAGTTCCAGTCTTTACCTTTTATATATTTTTGCCTCCCTACCTCATTTACTTTTCACCTATCCCTCGATAATCGGATTTGTGTTGAGTATTTCTCATCTCAGCTCGATGATGGCATTAACATGTCTCAACCCTTGCGCGCGATGGATCATTTTCTTCTATCTCTCTTGAGGTTGGATACATTGTTCACATCTGGACCAAAAAATGGTTACGTTCACTTCTGCTTGTTCAGGGGTTGGAGTGGCAACAAATCTCCCATTTATGTACCAGGTATTCACTACTCCTGTCTTTGTGATACTGTGATGACTTTGTTGCAATACATTTCAATTATCTTTCTCTTGTCTGAAGCTTTCACAGGAATATGAAGGATTTTTCTGGGAAAGTCCTCTCACTCCTTATTTCCTCATTGGCCTACCTGTTGTCTTCGGCTCTGTCCGTGCAAACGTGGTTTCTTTGTTGTCAGGATTACTTAGTTCATGCTTGTGGATCCATCTTCATACTTCTTATCAATGAGACCTTCATGTGGCACAGTTTGTGAGACCTTGCATGTGTGACATAATTTTTGAGTCTTTGGAGTTGAAGGTTGCTTCAGTCCAACAATAATGCATCGTTTATCATTTGGTGACCCATTTCTTTGAGACAGAGCCAAGAATAGCACCGATTCATGTCCTCCAACCATCCCTTTCCTAGCCTTGGTCTGTTCCTTCTTCCTCTGGTGCCATACTTATCGTTTGTCATGAAGTCGCATGATTAGTCAACAAACAGTTCTAATGTTCACCTTATGAGTTCAGATCCAGTAGAAGTTTGTCAGGGTATTGTCTGAAGGTTTCATCATCCCTTTCTTACTCTTCATACCTATTCATTGTACCTGCTTCCTTTTGTTCTCCCCAGGATCTCATTCTAGGCTAACGTCTTTCAGAGGTGGTGCAATGATCTTTTTACAAAAGAGGTCATTTAATCTCTCTCGCGAGGTTTAAGGCGTCTTCTCCCGCTAGTTTGTGGTGTCCAAAATGACCATGGGCTTGTCTAATGTTAAAAATATGTTCATGCTTCATCATGGAATCCTCTTGGCGGCCATTTTAATTCTATTTAAGTTTTTAATTCGAAAATTGACGTATGTTTTTTCTCAGATGATTCCTCTTTTGTATTTTAGTAACTTTTATTTTTAATTTTTCACCGACTGTGTGATGCAGATCGTCAATCAGCCAACCTCATCTCCGCCGTTTCATCATTTTTTTTTATTTCTGTCCAAAATGACTGCAGATTGTAACAGAAAATAGCAATCATTTAACTTAAATAGCTTTTAAAGTTTGTTACAGTCGACATTCATGTATCCGTAATTGCATTGCTGGCCAAAATCTTAGGCCAATGAACGAAAAGAAAAATATGCATTTTGCATTGTTAGAATCAACCACTTATTTGCGTAGAGCTTTGAAAGATAAAATAAGAAAAGGGAAATAAAAAAACAAAACTTTTTAGCATTTAATGGGGAAAATGTGAACACTATGGAATTAGCTTAAATACTAGCTGGTGAAAGGTTTGAGACATAACCAAAAAGAAGTTGTAAACAGGGTAGGAATTGCCTAACAAGAGGTCTCAGTAGTGAGTTGCACAGCCGTCATTGCAAGTTACTTGTAACATTCGCTTTTGCATGGTTGATATAAGCGTTTGCAGAAGGCTGGCTGTAATGTTATTCCAAGTGGTAAAAACGGCTTCACAATGATCACGCATTGATTGGAAATGATGTCCATTTTTGTAGACTTCCCTTTACATCCACCCCCAAATATTATCAGTGGGGTTCAGTTTGGGCAAATACGCTGGATGGTCCAAAAGAATCATATTATTCGCCATTAAAAAGTCTTTTGTCCTGCAGGCATTGTGGATTACTACATTGTCCTGCTGAAAGATACAGTCATTTCCACACCAGCATGGGCCTTCAGTCAATGAGGATGCTCTCTCCAACATGCCAATATAGCCAGCTGCTATTTGATTCCCCTGTGTAACCTGAATCTCCATTGTTTCATGGAAGGAGAAAGCACCCCAAATCATGATGGAACCACCTCTATTGCGTCGAGTAGAAAGTGTCTCTGGTGTGATATCCTTATTGTTCCAGTAACGTTTGAAGCCATCTGGACCATCCAGGTTAATTTTTTTCTCATCAGAAAACAAAATCTTTGTCTGCTTTTCTACATCTCATGTTTGGTGCTTCTCAGCAAAGTTTAACCAAGCTGTTTCGTGGTGTGGAAGGGAACTTGGCTTTTTGAGGCATTTATGGTTTTTAAAGCCTTTCTCTTGAAGATGTCATCTCGTTGTTCTTGAGTTGCATTCTGTGTCTGTAAAGGCCTAAATCTGGTTTGATGGTTGGCTGGTGTGTTGCTGGACGACCTTTTGAATCCTCCTGCTTAACACTGGTGAAATTGTCTTGGGCCGACCGCTTGAAATTTTCGTTCTGTATTCCCCATGGTTTTTTTTTTAGAATTTACAACAGCAGTTTTACTCTGCTCAATCTCACTAGCGATGGCACATTGAGAGAGATCTTGCTTTTGCAGCTCGACAATTCTGCCACGTTCAAATTCTCAACTTTTTAGCCTTTGCCATGTTTTTACATGTAACACAGGAGATATTAATGGGAGGTTTTGAAAACACTAATGCTTGAATACGACTAAATTTCGTGACGTGTTTTCCAATTAACAATTCGCTTCATACGGTCTTAATCTTGTATTAAGGCTAATTTCACAGTATTCACATTTTCCTATTAAATTCTAAAAACATTTTTTATTTTAATTTTTCCTATTTTTATTTTCGTATTTTGAAACTCTACTGAAATAAGTGGTTGAGTATAACAATGCAAAAGGTATATTTTTTCTTTATGTTCATTGACCTTAAGATTTTGGCCAGCAGAGTATATAGTTTTGATGCCCTTGATCTATGTCAACATAAATACACCCACCACACAAGTTATAAATAACTTGTCAATAGCTCATGTTGTCATTATGAATGACGTGATAGGTAAGATGTTCACGAATGAACTCCGTGGTTTAATGTTTTGCTTTATGATAAGTTTTTGTTTTCCATAAGTGAACATCTGAGTCAGTCAGTTATGGTACTTTTGATATTACTTGCCCTATATGATTAAAAAAAAATACAGAGGAATAAATTACAATTTACTTCATGAAACTAATAACTTTGATGATAGTTATAATGTTGTGTGAAGCTATCATATGTAATGTTAGTTAGAAAGGAATTTAGATGTAACAAAGGATTTGTCTTTATTATTAAGCCTGTATGGTTCATCAGCTTCGAAATAAAGATTTTAGATTGAGAAGTAAGATCTATATAATAGTGCATGATATGTTACATCAGAATAAGATCAATAACATAAAACATAACATCCTTTACTGGCTCAGTACAGGTTTCCAGAAAGAAAAAGAGTTTTGTCATGTCATGACATCTGAATCTATTAATAAATGTAGTGCATCATCATTTAATATGTCATATATCTTAAGGAACTCTAACAGTTAATTACTTTGTAAATGTGACTTGTTGCTCTAACAGATAAGAGGTTTGTAATTTTTAAAATATTTTGTTCATGTACGTTCATATTTGTTTAAAAGTTATTTTACTGGTCCAGTTAAAGATATGATGTTCCAGTGAGGAAAGATTTCTTTAACCCAGCTCAACATGCTCAAATTGTGAATTTTATTTTGAAGCGGAAAAAATTCAGTAATATTACAGGAGAATTTTATGCATTTGGCAAGTGAAAAAAGTATATTATTTTCCACAATATATTTTAACATAACAAGTTTAATTTATTGTGCATCAGAATTACTGAAAAAATTCACAAGCTTAATTTATACTTTTTGAAAATAAATTTCTTTATTATGAACTGAATCATCAGATAATCTGGAAGAGAAAACTGAATTTTTTCAGTTAATTTTATAAAATAATAAATTCTTTTATGTTTCATGCTTATATGTTTTTCATTGCAGTTTTAAATAACATTTAGTGATGAGTTTATAATAATTAAAATTCATGTAGGTAGCTTTTTCTGAGAGGTGCTAAAAGTATAAAAAAAGTTTCCAAACAAACCAAACTTTTTAAATTGACTTTTGTTATAATTTCTGTAAGTCTTCCAACTATTCTAGCAGGTGGTTCATTATGTTTACTTGTAATAAAGTTTTACACAAAGTACCATCATATGTAAGTGGTGATACAAATTTCAGGTTTGAGTACAGATTAGCTTTCATAAATTATGTTTACTCTTTTGCTGTGACCTCTGCTGTGGGTGATTCAAAGTGCTCGTACCACAATCGCCTACCATGTTATACACAAAAATGAATTTAACACTTTTATGAAGAGTCTGTTATAATAAATTGAGTTTTTACTTCACTTTTATGTTTTGGCCAATCAGTTTTAACTTCTAAATTTGTACAAGTAACATAACAAAGGCTGTAAGATGTAACTTTTCAATATCATGTTTGGATTTGCTGACACGAACATTAAGCTACTAAAATTTACTTTAAGATAGAAGCATGAGCTAAACATAATCACGAGTAAGAATCTGAAATTAGCAAAGCTTATCTTTTTGATTTACTTAAATTATTTAGTCCAGCATGGTCAGATGGACAGGGCACTTGAATCACAGTCTGAGGGTTGCAGATTTAACTTCCTGTCACACCAAAGATACTTGCCTTTCAACTGTGGGGGGCATTATAGTGTAACAGTCAATCCCACTAATTGCACTTTAGTGGTGGGCAGTGATGACTAGCTGTCTTCCCTCTTGTCTAAATTTGGGACATCTAGCACAGATAGCCCTCAAATATTTAGTAGAAATAATTGTAAGAAATCTGTTAATTAAAAGTTACAGTGTGTATTTTTAGGGCTAACATTTAAATATGTGTCTTAAAATACTCTTTGGGTTATAGTGATTCACATTAATCATCATTATATTTAGTTTTGAGCTTGCACTGACCAGCTGCTTATTTTTCTCATGTGTATATAAAATCCCAAGATGGAACATCTACCTGAACTTTTCTGTCATATTAAGCTTCACAATTTAAATTTAGAGACTTGTATTTTAATGTAGTTTGACATAAGACTGTTAGTGTGTACTATAAGTTCTGTTATTTATCACATGATGTGAACAGTTAATGGATCTAATTTTATATAGCAAACTGACTAAAAGTATGCAATATTCATAAGTTAATACACAGAAAACAAGAACCTACAATTATTAAAATGTACTGTTGATCAATTGGCTACCTTTGCTTATTAACACTCTCATAAGGTTCAACTGGATTGAGTTTTAGCCCTAAAATTTATTGGTGCTGAATAGTATTTATAAATATAAAAATTAATAATGATAAATAATGTGAACACTCTATGTGTATGGGATCAGTCTGATAGGGAAACACTTGCTCATGTGGAACTGTAAGTGCTAATTTTTACTATAATTCTAAATTTATAACACATTCATTTATGAAACTTGTCAATTTTTCAGTAGCCATAACTGTATTGTACACAAGTAATCAATATTTCTATTAAAATATTTCCCATAAAGATCTGTCTGTGAATTTCCAAAGCCTCAAATGAATCAGTCGGAGTGAAAGTTTCTATGCTAAAAAAGTGAAAAAAATACTTCTTTTCAAAGTTATTTTTTTCTGACAAAACTTAACATTTTATTTACTATTTCTTCAACCCTAATAATAACAGTAATAAAATTACCAATGTTCAGTGAAATGAGAAACTAAAAAATATGAAATATAATGAAGAAACATGTTTTTTCCAACCTGAATGCTAGGTTTTCCATTTTCTTCAAACTTTCAACATGGCATTTTCCCATACTCTTGTGACTTTATGGTTTTACTACCTGTACTTGGAACCACTGTCTCCTGTTTACAGTTTAGGAAGTTGTAATATTAACACATTAACTGATGTATCAAGAAATAGCAGAACATCAGTGGAAAACTAAAGACGTTATGAGAACAGTATAATTATGGTGTTAGAAAAACATGCAAGTTCAAAAAGTCTTAATAGAAATTAATAAAATACCTGTAACCCTGGTTATTCCTGATAAAATCACACAGAAATGGAAACAAGTGCACAGTTAATTAAAGTAATTTCAGCTATGGTCTACTCTGCATCTTATGTGGGAAGCAAGCAACTTTCTTTGATGTTTAAGTCAGTCCTATATAGTTAGCATTGTAACAGGCAAAAATATGACGTTATGTGTTGTGATACAATACATATAGAGTCTTTTGATAATAAAGTGTTTGGAAAGAAGTCTCCTCTTAGACTGCAACCCACTATAAGTATTGGAGATATATTTCAGCTATGGTCTACTCTGCATCTTATGTGGGAAGCAAGCAACTTTCTTTGATGTTTAAGTCAGTCCTATATAGTTAGCATTGTAACAGGCAAAAATATGACGTTATGTGTTGTGATACAATACATATAGAGTCTTTTGATAATAAAGTGTTTGGAAAGAAGTCTCCTCTTAGACTGCAACCCACTATAAGTATTGGAGATGTGTGTGCTTTTTTATTTGGACAATATACTGTACAGATTATTCAAGATGCTATAAAAACATGTAGGTTCAAAAAGTCTTGATACAGATGAATAAAAACCCAATAATTTGATCACTTTTGAAAGGTGGACCTTTCTTCAGTTACAAATTGGAAATGGTGGTGTAATCATATGAGTGATATACAAATAAAGTTAGCTTAGTAACATCAGGAAGGTCATCTGGTTTTTCAAGAAATGTCTATTTCTCTATATTCTGGTGTAAATGTCTCATTTCCAGTATAATATAGCCAATGGTAAGAATGTATGTGAAAGGGTATTAGGAATATTTTACTTTAGAAACGGCAGAATATGTGTGTATTTAAAACTGTATTTAAGCATTTAAGTAAAGTAAAAGTGACACCTGGAGACAGGTTGAAAAAGATTCACTAATCAGTTTGTAAAAAAATTATATAAAAAAGAGTATGTTTTAGTAAATTCAGCTTTCACGATACAAGAAGAAACAAGCAAAGAATAAAAATAATTTTTGTGTTAAGGCATGCAACTCATAATCTGAGGGTCCTGGATTTGCTTCCCTGTCTTGCTAAACATGCTCGGCCTTTCAGCTGTGGGGGTGTTATAATTTGACAGTCAATCCCACTATTTGTTGTTAAAAGAGTAGCCCAAGAGTTCCTGAAACTGTTTATTCCACTGGGCCATGCTCATATCAACCATCTCTGAATGCCCTTGTGCAACTAATGTAATGAATCACAGGAACCTTTGGACCTACTGTTTCTCTTCTCACAGACATTTCTGAGTGACTGTCTACCACTTTGATACCACTATAAATGTGCACCTACTTCCACCCAAATTTTGCTTATGCCTTTTTTACCAACATGTTCCTACTAGGAAGAGAGGCATCTCGGAATGACAACCTTATGTTGAACACTCTGATCAAGGATGTATCTTCACTTCAGCTTAATGTACTCAAACTTTTGGCAGTACTTTGGGCAAGTTCCCATTTTCTACCCCTCCTGTTGCATCATTTAGTTATGGTTCACTCTTTAAACTTCACAGTCGTATCTTATATCAACTGTCAGAAAAGTATCAGATCCAGGACTCTTTGTTTTCAAACCCTATACCTTCTTTTTCTTGTGTCACTTCTCAATATATTTGCCTTATTGTCTGTCACGTACTACATGCTGTAAACCTCAATGCAGGCCATATATCTTGACCAGACTTTGTTCTGCCCCATGGAATAGTTTATTGAATTTAGGTTTTCAGATGAGCGAGCTCATCACCATCTTCATCCTGACTGTCTCATTGTTGGCTATCTTTCTTTCTTTACAATATTTTTCAACAAAGGGTTGGCTCTCTCTACCATTGTTGGTTATTAGACTGCCTTGTCTACCACCCATTATCCTTCTTAATTTTGTAAGGTATTGTCTTCCCCAGTTCTATCCATATTTTTCCTCTCCTTCCATAGATATCTCTGCCCTGTTCCCTTGCCCAATTTGGACCTTAATAATCTTGCATACTCTTACCCAGTTTCTCTGAGCCAATGGTCACCTACTCCTTATATTAAATTTCCCTATAGTTCTATTACCTCTTACTCTTTCCCTTAGGTCACCATCTCTCATACTTCTATGCTTTGAACTCTTTCATACCCTTTTCTATCCTCCATATCTTTTACTTTATCGTGTCTGGTCTCTTTCCTTTCTAAGACTTCAGCATTTGGGAAGGTGATTCCTCCTTCTCTCATACTTCCCTTCCATTTCACAACTCCATGCTCAATCTGACTTGTGTCTTCTGTCGCATTTTGTTTATGTTGTATCTTGCTACCTAGCCTACATCTCATAATTTCCTGGCTCCCTTCTTCACTTCTTTCTTCCCTGGGATTTTCTTCTTTGAGGGACTTATCACTATCTAAACTTATAGGCTTAGTTTGTCAGCTGCTTTTGTTGGTTTACTTTTCATTGGATGTTAATACCTGCAGGCTGTTCCATATTTCTTCTCATCAAATCTCCCACCTCATTCATTCTTTTGCCTCTTGTTTTTGATGGCTACTTGATGACATTTTACAAACTGGCACGTGGACTACATCTCCCATTTTCATCACACACTATCTTCATCACCTGGCTGTCTCATCTCCTGTGAGTTACTGCCTTTTTCAGTCTGCTATCTTCCAATCTACTTGCCATCCTTAGTCAGTTGAATACATTTTCTCTATTTTACAGGATTCTGTAAAGTGGCTCGTGGTGCCACTCAGAATACTTTTATTTCTCAAAATTTTGCACAAGTATATCCATGTGAAGCTCCTGCTATTGGGTGTCACACTCCATGAGTTTCTTTGGGTGCTCTCTGAATGGAGCTGAAAATAATAAATCTTGCACCAGTCCCTTCACTATATTGATGTGGAATTTTAGTTTTTGTGTGATTAAATGTATAATATCTTGGAAGTTAACGTTTTCCCTACCTTAAAATACCCACTTCTGCACAAATTTCCCACTCTTCCTCCACACTTCTAGTACGACTTTATATTTTGCATTCACAAGTTATGATGTCTTCATATTGGTGGAGGGCTTTTGCTACATAATAACATTATTTATGCAGTGCTAATCACAAAGTGACTAAGTCTATTGCTTCTATCAGAATTTATTTAGTATACAATAATGTAAGGATGAAGGAAGCTATTCCTCTCATGAATCTGAAACCCCTCCTCAGTTTAATCAAAAATCTAAAGGAACCTCTCACTTATAGAGCTTTGTCCTTGTATTTTCTTGGACAAAAATCTAAACATAATACTATTTTATTTTGTATTGAGAAGACTAAGGTTATCAGAGTTATTTTTGCTAAATCTAATTTTATTTGAGGAGAAAAATAATATTATCACTTTGCTGAATATTCTACTATAATAATGTCCTGTAATTTAAAAAACTAATGTTTTTTACCAAAATTGTCATACCACATTTCAAGAAAGATTGGTACAAAAAATAATTTTGTTTCTTATTGAAGTGCAAAATTTGTAAATTTGACTTTTTATATGTCCAATGTGAAGCAGGAAATGGTTTCAACCAATGAGAATTTGACTTTTTAACCATAGTGGTTAAAAAAGTCCAGATGAAAATGTATTTGTTATTGCAATAGTGGCAACAATTTGACTTTTTAATAATTAATATGATTAATTTTTTGCATCATTCAAATCATAAACTGATACTTATATTCTATTATATTCTTCTCTGAATTACATTCAAAGTTGTATAATTGCTGTAGTTGTGTTATCAGCTTAAAACATGTGTATTGTCATAAAAGGATAAGCTATAATAGATTTGTCACATTGGCTGCAACTGATGTCCAAGGAACTCGTTAATAAATATGTTGGAATTGATTGAACATAATATTTTATAACATACGTTTTGCAACAGTTAGTGCTTTATTTTGTATTTTTATATTTTTATTTCATAGGGCTTGAATGACAACCTGAAAAAGAAACGCTTGTATTTTTCAAGGTTTTACTTTTTATCTAATGATGAACTTTTAGAAATCTTTTCAGAAACAAAAGATCCAAAGAGGTGAGTTTGCAAGGAAAGTGTTCTATTCCAAGTTTATAAAGAGTATAAATCATATTTTAATTTATATTTAATGGTTTATGTTATAGATTAGCGAAATTTTCCACTATGTTAGCTATATTCACTTTTTAAAAAATTACTTATTTTGTTTGCAACCCTTTGATTTTTTGGGGACTTGTTTCAGAATACATTGACAAATACATTTAGATTTGATGCATATATATTAAAATAAATGTGCAATATCTACTTAAAATAGACTGACTGGTTACTTTATTAAAATCTCCTTTGTTTATTTGTGGAACTCACTATTTACTTATGCAAAACACATTATCAGTAAATGTACTCACTAAAGTGGATGTATACTCTTTGTAAATACAGAGGTATGGCTATATTGTGGTTAAACTGCAAGGTAATGGGTAAGAGTAATGATTTCTTTTACTTTTAAAGGAGCACAGTTGTAAGTACTTGTCTCGCTGAAGCATCATTATTAATTACTTTTTTAACCAAATGTTCAACTGCATTTGTTTTCAGAATCCATGAAAAGTGGCAGTTTGAAGGGGATATACGCATGTCACTAGAAGCAATTATATTCACGAACAGCAAGCATTTTTTTCAGGGATAAGACAGTTGGGCAACTTTGAAAGCTTAATTGTCATCATATATATAACAACTTATTCCATCAACATTAATCAAAATTTAGAATATTCAACTATACTGTGCAAAGAAAACAGTAAAAACTGTCATATGGCAGCTAAAAAAGCAGTCTGAAAATTATTCATCTCAAATTGCAAACACTAAACATAGCTTCAGTGCTAATTATGGTGTATATTGTATGAATGAAAGAATTTGACTTAATATGATAAACCACATTTTTGATTTTTTGATGATACAACATACAGGTGGAGAAAGACATTAATTAGTTGGCCCTGCTTTTATTGTTTCCAAAAATATAAGATTTTCTTTAGTTGTTTGCTTGTTGTTATTTTTTTAGTTCAGTGTTTCAACAGACTTAGGAAGGTTGTATTTATAACTATGTTCTAAATACAGTGAGGTACCAATTATAAATTTTATTTGTATAAAATAATTCATTCAGATTTTTACCACATTTTTTTTTTAGTTTAGAGCACAAGCTTTCAGCTTAATTACCTAAGTCTTTTACATGCTCAAAACATTTAGTAAACAGCAGGATCTAACAAAACAATTCAAATCACAAGTTGCCAAGCAAAAATGAAAATACAAAACAAAACAGTAAACCTAAATAATTTTAAAATGAAACTTGTATGAAAGATATATTCATAATTAAAAGCAATAAAATTTAAAATCTCACATGATAAATAATTACTAAAAAAAGGACTTGCCCTGACAGACTCAACACGTTTCACTGTTTGTATGACATTATCTTCAGGAGTAACAGTAGAGGTAATGTTGGGAATGGTTGTAAAGAATAATGATGACCTGCAATAACAACAACTGTTTATCAGATAGCATCCTGTATCTGTTAAAAATAGTATCATTGAAACCTTACCATGTAGAGTGTATAGAATATGCAGCAAACTACTGTGTAGAAACTGAACCTCTACAACTTGAATTACCTTTAGTAATAATAAATATCTCTAAAAATTGATAAAAAAAACTGTCAAAAACTTTTTAATGAGGAAAGTACCATTAAACAGGAAAATAAACTGAGGATGGGGATATCCTACTTTTAAGAACTTGGAGAAAAATGAAAAGAATAATGAATTCCTTTAACATTCAAATTATGTTCAGGTGCCCGACTAACTTGTGCAATATTTTAATCAAGGTTAAGTCTAAATATTAGACTTCTGTGCAAAAACACTTTGTTTGCAACATATCATGTGAGCATAAAAAGAATACATTAGAGAGACCAAATGTCTTGTTGATATTGGGATGAAGCATCATCAAAGGGACTTTGCACATGCTTCTATAGGTACTTCAGGCATTGAGAGGAAAACCACAATGTTGATCTCAAGAATATAAAAATCATTGCCAAGGACTGTAATACCAGAATGAAAATCAATAGGGAAGCCATTAGAATTGCACCTCATGACTGTGGTCCTGCTATAGGCATTAACCATAATTTTGGAATCCCCTTTCATACTTACTGATTACTTATTGTTAAAGAAATCAAACCATGCATTTCTCTGTTGCTGTTATAAAAAGTAACCTAAATTTTTATGAATTTCTTATTGTTGCTTTTACTTTTTGATGTTGGTTTTTATCTTTCTAGCATTATGTTAACAAACTACAATAATAATGACTTGCTCTGTTTCTTGACTTTGTAACATTATTTTATTTCACCTTACTAGCCTTTAGGCTTATTATTTTACAGAAACTTTGGGCACATTTTATTTTAGTTGTTGCAAGGCAACTTCTAATTTGAGTTGTTCTGTAAGATTCTTGTGTTTGCTAAACATCTTGCACTTGCAGAAGGCTTAGGTAATTGAGCCCAAAGATGGAACATCGAGAAAGAAAAAAACGAGTGATGACAGTCCAAATAAATTGATCATTTACAAGCCTGAAAAGTTATTTAATACTTATTGTTCATCAATTATTGTCTTACTTCCTGTTTCTCCATGTTCTTAAGGTTTTTCAAGGAACAACAATTTCTGTTAGAAGGTTTTCCTCCATGGATAATGATAACATTGTTCCACCAGAATTACAATTTGTTTCTTTAATTACCTTTAGTAAATAGCACTTATGAAAGCAAAGACTTCATTTTACACTATGTCACCTAAGTGAATTTGGTTGACACAATTGTTTTGAATTTTGAGTTATCATGTAATATAAAAGAAGAAAGAAGAACAAGGAATTCAAACTTTTTACCGTGATATTTACAGACACTTCCAGAACTTATGACTTGGTCATTACATATGTTTGTTATTAAAGGAAACACTATTGCTATTGTAAAGATATATAAAATTCCATTGTTATGAACAATTCTAGCCATTCCTACATAGGCCATACTACTGCCCGCCTAATAAATGTAAACATTTTTCTACACAAGTGTAAAGATGTGACAAACAGCAAACTTTATGTGTAATCTTTTAGGGTCCAGCCTCACCTTAAGAAGTGCTTTGAGGGGATCGCAGTACTTAACTTTACAGATTATCTGGACATAACTCATATGGAAAGCAGTGAGGGTGAGAAGCGTTGACAGAAACAATATCTACCTCTCGTGCTCGAGGACAGGTAGAGAAATGGCTTTTACAGTTAGAAGGGATTACGAAAGATAGCATTCACAAAGTAAGTTTCTTTAGGTTCTGTACTTACATACAAAAACATGCACATGTGTTAGAACAAGAAAATATTTTCTCATTCTTACTATTTTATGGGATTAATTCTTTTATGCCATAACAAAATATGAATTTCAACACTATGGCAATGCTTCACTGGTCTCTGTTGAAAATTGAATGAGCCTTGTTGAGAATACTTATCATTCTTTAGAATTTCAATATATTTGTACCAAGGGCATGTAATAATGTTTATGCTTGAATGAACATACTGATCAAATTTGGGACATGCTAAAATAAGTCAATTGAAAAGCACTCCACAACTAAACCTTGATAAAAACAGTGTTTAACACTACATATTAATTTTTGTTGTCATGCCATGGCCCAACAAGTATAAATAATTGTCAGTAGAGTAGAGATTTTAATAAAAGCTTCACATAATGCTGGTTGGATTACCCCTGACAATCGGCTGCAGGCTTCAAATGTTACCAAACGCTGTCAAGTACACCCTTGATCATGAAACTGAGATAAATAAATTTGAAAATGGAAAAGGAAGAGGCAGAATACTTTAACACAATAATACTTATGTGTTTTGTTTGTGTAGCATTTGCGACAGAAAGAAGACTGTCATTGATCTCATGCATGAGATAAAAACCATGTGCTAAATGATAGAAAAGTGTACATTCAATTGTATAGCTGTTAGAAAAAAATACTTTGATCTCCAAGTATTTTCAAGAGACTGAGATTTGCTAACATTACAAAAACTGAATTATTGATGATTGGAAAATGGTGTTATGGACAGGTTAGTACAAGTTTGAAATATTTAGTTCAGATTGTATAACTGAAGGAAGAAAAGTGAAAGATACTTACCTCAATACATAACACCTACCATCAAGCATGGGAGGAGACAGTGTGATGGTTTTGGAGTGCTTTTTTACTGATGCAATGAGAAACCTTTGCGAAATGGATGAAATAATGGACTAGCTCATGGACCATCAGTGAGTAGCATATTATTGGTCAAAGATTCTACTCCCAAGAAGCTAATGACCTTGAACAGTTATCCAACCCATGTAGAAATTGTTTAGGTGGAGGCTATTCGTTGGTAATAGAGTAGCCCAAGAGTTGGCGGTGGGTGCTGATAACTAGCTGCCTTCCCTCTAGTCTTGCACTGCTAAATTATGGACGGCTAGAGCAGATAGCCCTCGAGTCGCTTTGCGCGTAATTTATAAACAAGCAATAAAAGATAATCCACAGTGAAATTTACAATAAAAATATAACGAAGTTAAAATTGTATTAATCTGAATGTGAGTGGTGATTTTACGTGTGATGACTTTTTGTTGATTATAAACATCAAATATAAATAACGAGTGAATTAATTTATGGATCAAGCTTGCGAAACGTGATTATAATTAATGTACTTGCGGTCAGATATAAATGATGGACCTATTACATTTACAGTACTATATTCTACATCTAGAACAATGTATAATAACAGCATTCAAATCACATTAATTTCGACAATTCTATTGTGTCCCCCGCTAGTACAGCGGAATGTCTCCGGATTTACAACGCTAAAATCAGGGATTCGATTCCCCTCGGTGGGCTGAGTAGATAGCCCGATGTGGCTTTGCTATAAGAAGAAAAACAAAACAGACAAATCTATTGTATACGACACGTTTCACTCATCAATAAAATGCATTATTAATAGATATATCAGGTGATCCCTTATGTATTGTCTAATTTTAGGTTCAGAAAATGAGAAATAATTTGAAACACCTTTAACGTCATTTAATCAATAATCTGTCCCATTATTTTTAATTACTTCCTGCTAACGATTCACAAGCTTCTGAATGCCACTTCTATAAAATTCCTGGGGTTTGGAGGAAGAGAATATAGAGAGGTTAGTTTGACATCTTCATGTGTTCCAATATCTTTTTCATCAAGATAGTTCTACATATTTCGGAATAGATGATAATCATATGGGACAAGACCTGGATAATAAGGAGGATGCGGAAGTTTTTTCCAGTCTAATTCTTCAGTCTTTGCAGATGTGATCGTTGCTGTATGGGGCTATGCATTATTCTGGTGTAATACAACACCTTTACGAATGATCAAAGTAGGCCTTTTTTCCTTCAGTACAACATTCAAACGCTCTAAATGTTGACAATAGAAGTCTGATGTAATCGTTACATTGAGTGGCAGCAATTCAAAGCGGATTACACCAGCAATATCTCACTAAACGCTTAACAAGACTTACCTGGAGGGGAGGTCCATTTTGTACTGTTTACTTGCACTGAGCCATCGTCTGCGGGGCTTAAGATTTTTAGAAAATATCCATTTATCATCTCCAGCCATTAACCTGTCCAAAATGGTGAGTTACGTTCACGAGAGTGCAAATGTTCATTATTGCTTTAAATTTAGCTTCTGTCAAATCATGGGAGACCCATTTTTCAAGTGTTGACACCTCTCCAAGCTGTTGCAGATGACGATGAACTGTTGAATGGGTTGAATTAAGTCTCTGTGCTAGTTATTCAAATGTTACAGCACAATCTTCATCAAATGCAACCAGCAGCAAGTCATCATTAAACTCAATAGAACGACCTGATCGTACCGCATCAGTTAAGCTGTAGTTACCTGATTTGAGCTTATGAGACCACCTTCGACGTTTTCTTTCACTGAGAGGCTTCGCACTATAAACACATTGAATTTTTCATGTATTTTCTTCTGCACTATTTAAACTCATCAATCATTACATGCCTAATGTGCTTCTCAGATACATCAATGTTCATAAGAGTTTATTCAAATAATGATCCGATAAAGTGGAGTTTGGTTAGTTTCTTTTATTTGTCTGAACATTTTTATACACGTCCTACTACAGAGTCTAGTCATTAATGCCTGCTACAAAGACAGAAATGATGATGCACTTTCTGTATTACATTTTCGGACATTACTTGTGGGATGACCTGATAATATGCCTTATCCTGATACGTGATAAAAAGTTAATTTTATGTCATGCATTGCCAACTTGAAAAACAGGCGATCACACCATAATTTAATAGAATTAAAATAAACAACGACAACTATTGATATTTAGGATTAAAGACTTTTATACTACACCTAATGTTAGGGGTTCTTCACATTAAGACAAAATCTTCCAATGCTACCAGCTCATTATTTCAACGTTATAATTGAATATTTCTTTGGTGTATATTATAAATGTTCAGAACGTGACAACACAACTGTGCATTTAGTGAAATATCCAGCTGTCTTCTTTTGGACTTTACTAAAATTATGAATATTTTAAAGTATTATAAACTGTGTGATTTACTACAGTGTTACAACTATGATAAGACAGTTTGAAAACTCTTCCTCTTTATAGTCATTTGTAGTTCAGATTACATAACTTTTCATGTTTAATTTATATAACAATGAAATGAGGAAAATAACAAACATTTGTTTATAACAGTAGTTTTATCTTGTTTTAGCAAGTTTGTATTTGTGAACATACAAAACATAAATGTTAAACATTATTTAAAGGTATTGTTCTATATTACCTTCCTCACTATTTGGGGCAATGGTTGAGATATATTTCGTAGTTTCGAGAAAACGTTTATCAGACATCTTGAACCAATTTCATAATTTACAATTTTCATAGAAACACTTATTTGGTTTTACGCATATTATAGTAAAATGATTGTTACATAAAGAATAAATTATATATTTTTAAAATGTTTATTAACTGATTATTGTTATTAAAACATTTTTTTCGATTTCTAAGTGTTGCCTCACTAATTATGATTTACATCTTTAAGCATAAACACCAAAAGAAGTAAAAGAGAATGAACGTATCCAGACGGAGGTGTCAAACAACATCAAGCCTCCCTCTACTAGACTTGTTCACATTGTTGATAAAATTATTACTGTGAGACTTGGCGGTAAACCAGAACATCATCAGAGAAACGTTTTTATTGTTATTGAAAATGTTGAAAACCGAAACAATTTTATTATTGGGAGAGCTGCGAAACCAACATCCATGTACCAATTAAAACGTTGCCAAAGCGAACATAATCTTATTGTAAAGAAATCTAAAAATAAAAATCAAGTTAAATATGTTGACATCCCTCACAAGATTGTTTTTACAAGAGATCCGAAACTGAAACCAAAACCCAAAAATTAAATAACCCCTGAACTGCATATAAACATACCATATTAAAAATAATTACTTTACCTTATCTCATAAGTTACTATTTTTTACATTTTACACACTTATATAGATAATAAATAAAACACACACAGGGAAAACAAAGAATATAATATTCACCCGGGTCTTCTCTTTTTTGCTGTCAATTGTCATGACTCTTAAACTTACTTTTCTATTTATTAAAAGTATTGATACAATCAATAACGTTTTTATGTAATTAAATAATACGAGTAAGAACACAGAATAATAACACACAGAAAATACTGTCCTATAAATATGATAATTTTGTGGCTTTTTAACAATGTGATAGTATCCTTAAGGAAATTAAGCTAAGCTCTCCAATATAATTAGTAATTTCCATCAGAAGAAATTTGAAACCAAATAATAAAATAAACAAACTGACAGAAAGAAAACAACAAACGAGATCACTTGAAAGATTGAAACTTTAGTTTTCTACTGGGTATAAATAATATAGTGTAAAGCAGTAAAGGTAACTATTAGCATTTGTGAAAGATATACTTGCAAGATGTGGGTCTTGTTATCCAGTTGTGTTTTATAAACAAATAACAAATACAGCTATATTACTGTGTTAATATTGGCGTTATCTGATCATGAAACGTGGAAACGTATAAGAAACATTCACACATACTGACGTTTATAAACATTCAAAGATGGTGAATGTTTTAAAAATTCAACTGAAGCCCAGCAAAGTATGGTTGAAAGCTCCATTGTAGAAAACAATAGGTCGTAATGAAACTCCTTCTTTACAAATATTAGATAAACCATAGAAAATTACGGCTGATACCTGAGGCATAATATTCAAATTGTGTTTATAATTAAGAATGTCATCTTTCTTAATTTCAATAAATATCTTGGCAGTTTCATCGTTACTTTTATTAATAGGTTACTATGCAGCTTCTATATCTTTACTTTTAACGAAATTTAAATGTTTACACATCTGCCTGGTTTGATATATCAGAATAAATTCTGTATTTTTTATGCTAACAACTGTTGAATTTATCACGACTCACAACTCATATCCGTACATTAATTTAACTTAAAAACTAAGTCGACTACAGATATAAAACATTAAATGTGCAATCGTAACATCCTTTTTTTTTTAAAGATTCGATGGTCCTAAAAAGTACCTTTAATTGTGACTCAGTAACTATGAAAAATCATAATCACCTTGTACATATCTTGTTGAACCTCTGAAACAGAAATGTAACATTTTATATTTGAAAGCTTTTAGGCACTGTCTTTGCCCCCCTTTCAGCCCGCAAATCACACATAACTTTTAAAAGATGCTGTCATATTGTAATAATAAGGTAGCATGTTATGGACTTCAAGGATGTGTCATTTGATGTAAATTAGACAACATATATATTTTTATTCTCAAGTCATTATCAGGAGTGTCTTATAGTTTCAGTTTATCCTCTTTAACCCTTAAACAGTGGGAATCTTGTAGGAAGCAGGATTAATTGATGATGGCTACCGTTTAAGGACTAAATTTGTAGGAATTGTACATTGTTGTTCAATGTCAAATATTTTCAGGACTATATATTTCACTGATGAAAGTTTAGGTTTCTCTATTTAATACCTTGATATGCGTAGTTTTTCAGTCCACCATTGGCCCACGATGAGATGCGACCTCCATCAAATTCATCCGCAAAATCAACAAAAAAACTATCCTAGAGGTGGATTGCTAGCTCCAACTGATATATGAACGATACTATACCACAATACAGTCAGACCTAACTTTCAAATGTGTTGCACAATTTCAGTCACGCGTGAGAAGTGGTGAGTCAGCTATAAAGATTTTCATTTAGTTACTCTAAAGAAAATATTCATGTTGGCGCTTCCAGTGGGGAGAAATAACTCCATCATTCATAAAGGTAATATCTGTAATAATCATGGCTGGATCACGCATTAATACACAATGTTTTTTAACAAATGTTATATACGTCAACTGGGCGACACGAAACAGTCCTTTCAGGGAGACGTAGATAACATGCTTTCTATCCTCTGGTGCCACTTATTTAGAACTATACATCCACTACCAAATTCTTCTTCTTCATCTGGATTTAGTCCACGTTTTTGTTTTTTGGTGTTTTTTTAAATTTCGCACAAAGCTACTTGAGGGCTGTCTGTGCTAGCCGTCCCTAATTTAGTAGTGTAAGACTAGAGTCATCACCATCCACCGCCAACTCTTGGACTACTCTTTTACCAACGAAAATGGGATTGACCATCACTTTATAACGCCCCCATAACAGAAAGGACGAACATGTTTGATGTAACGGGGATTCGAACTCGTGATCCTTACATTACGGGTCGAACACCCGAAGCTGCTGCCCATGCTTAGTCGAGCGCAATGGATGATTCTGTTTATAAATCTTAGGAAGGCCGAATATTATACCTGGTGGTGCACGCACTGTTTGTAAAGTTTTATTTTGTTGTTTGTTTTTAAGTCCCCAAGGAGGCCTTAAAGTTAAAGATTAACGTCAGTAAATTTTTGCTGTTAGTAACTTTACAGAGCTTAATAATTTATGTATTTTGTAAATGTACGTGATGAACAGTTTTCCGTTTTTACATGTAAAAATTAAACACTAAATGAATAAAAACTAACAATGGAACAATGTTCTTAAAATCATTCTCGCTTCTGTTGAACTTTGCCGTGAGATGACTTTTATGTCGGTGTTTTTTTTTCACTGGAGTTTTTCCAGCAGGTATTTTTGACATTGATTGTGAGCTGTAACATAATAGTTTCAAATTAAAGGACTTAGGAATAATATTTTTTGTTTTGAAAACTGATAGAAGATATATCTGAATCTACTTTCTTTATTTTGAAGTCAGATTACTCCAGCAACACGGAAAGATAATAATCGTTAAATCAACATGACTCGGCACGTCCAGGTGGATAAGACACTTTCAGACGCTTTGAACTGTGGACAAGGCTGACATTTATGATTACAACAAAAATATATAAATAAGAAATAAACAAATACAAATCGAGAAAATGAAAACTGAGGTACAAGTTGCACAGTTAAAATAGGTTTAAATCCATACAAGACTGTGTGTTATTCAGGGACGGAAGAATAGTTTTTAATGTATAACATTGCTTTTATTATAAGTTCAGCGTCTTGTTCGGTTGTTGAAATAATTTTAAAGTGGGGGAAGGAAATCGTATGTCCTGTTTCTGTATTGTGTTCATAGATAGGAAATTTGGGAGGGTTTGTAATCTTTCTTACAATTAAAATAGATATATCCGTATATAACATCAATACCCCAATGTGGTTCCTCTCTAGAACAAATAAACACAAGTTTCGTATTGAGTATGATTCTCGCATACTATTTATATTAACGATAAATAACTTGACGTTTTTTAGATTACAAGATAATGTACCTATTTCTGTTAATCATCTTTCAGTTTGATATTTTTTAACTTTAAAGTAAAGCTACGCAGTAAAGTACATGCATTGAGTTCACAGTTGGATTGAATCCTGAGTTCTAGCACTATCAGTATAAAACAAGTACGTGCCACACAGAAGTTTTAGTTTATTTTTGGGATTTTGTATTTGAAACACGTTACATGAATGACAGGTTTTGACAGATGATGTATTCTTAATTTTGAAAATAGTAAAACAGTAGTCATTATCTTATCCACAAAGTGCCTCCACTATTATTTAGATGGTCGTTTACAGAGATCCAATGATCTGAGACAACATTCTTAATGAGACTACCTAGATTAACTCAAACTTTTAACATATATTTAATACAGTTAGTTTTGGTTTTCTTTTCAGGCTCTCGTACATTCACACATAAATATTGTTTCTCCGTCTAAGGGCTGAGAGTTCTTAAGTTTTCAAACACTCTTGAAAAGTCTCTTAGTAGATTGATACCAATATTTTAACCTGATGGGTATCGTATGCTCACTCGGGATACACGGCAAATCAGAGACCAGTAGTCAGCCGTTCCTAATTTTAAACAACTGAATAGCTACTCGGTAGCACTTACTCTCATAATAATCTTTATCTACCTACTATAACCGAATAACACGACTGACTGTCACTCTTATAACCTGAGCACAGCTTAAATTCGTACGTTATGATCCACAACCATGCACGCTTACTACAAACTACTGGTGGTCTGTTTCAAAGTTACAACATTTGCCAACAAGATAGATACACACAATTTCCTTTCTTGAATGAAATATATTTTAATATACAAAAAAACCACAAGAAACAATACCACTCATTATAACGATTATTTCTGATAGTCAGTATAAATGATGGTTTATCT
>MU033936.1:0-30786 GCA_011833715.1 Carcinoscorpius rotundicauda | reverse complement strand
CTTTTTGTAATTTACCAGTTCAAAGTTAAGGAGAGCTATGCGAGTCTATTTTCTGAAACTTGCATTTTATTTAGTTCTCATACTTGTGAACATTTCAGGTCCTGTGTTTACCTACAAAGGACTCTCTTCCACAAGTATAACTATTTAATTTGAGTTTTATAAAAGCCTGATGCTGGTGTGTGTGTGTGTCAAAATGTTAAGTGAAAATGATTCAGAGCAAGAGTGACCTGCCTCTTAACAGAATGGATGGTTGTTCCTAGTTAAACTCTCACTGGCCTTCCTATGTTTACAGTAACTATTGCTCCTTTAATTTTTGCACTTTTATACTTCAAATAAAGCTGATGTGCTTTCATGAAATGAAAACAAAATTGTGGGAAAGTGCAATAATTATGAGAGCAGCTTTTATAAAAACTACATATTTTTCTAATGATAGTTAAGCAATACATTTTTTGGAACAAAATAGTTTTTCATAAACTGTAACAATGATGAATAATAGCAAATAAACCCTCATAAGACTTACAACTTAAAATGCATTGTTTGGGATGCAGTTGTCAAAATATCTTTCAACACTTAAGCTATTATCTCTACATCTGTTTTTCACTTAATGCATTTTGGTAAAATTATCTGATTCTTCAAGTTGGACTGGAACACTGGTCCCATTACCAAAATAGTCTACTCCTTTTTTCTTTTTTTTCTGACATTCTCTCATTCGTTCATGATGATGCTGAAAAAAGATTGTCTTTCCTCTTATCTCTGGTAGTTCATTGATTTTGCCATTGGCTTGGATACTGTTCCAAGTCAATCCATTGATGTATTTTGGCCACATTCTCTGCTCTAGTTTTCAGCAACTAAAGCACATTGCCAGTAATATCCATTTCTCCTTGAATACAGACTTGAGTAGCATCATTCTGCCAATTTTTTATTGTGGTACATTTCTGAGACAACATTGCTGCAATGTTAACTTGCAGGTTGACAAGAAGTACTTTGCATGGTTTTCTAGTTTTTCATAACTATTCATTCAGTTTCTGTAGTATCCAGAGCAAAATGATGCATATTTGGTAAACGTCAAAAGATTGTGTTTCTGCCTTTGTTTGCAAAAGCAACAGTTGATCATTAGACGATTTGTGAATATTTGGAAAATATTGATGGTCGGCAAAATTGTATTTTTGTAGTTTGAATGTTAAGTGGTGCGCTTTACCAATGAAAATTTCATCTGATGGGAGGTGAAAGTGCATCTTAATTTGGAGAATGTAATGTGGCATAAAGATGTGGTTCCTGCATGCATGTCAGATGAAGTTGTTAGTGATGGTGGTCTTACACAAAATTCTGTTGCACTGCAGTCAGGTGACAACCTTACATTAGGCAGTAATGATTTTAGTTTGGTGATGACCCTATTTGAGATACTGTTGCATTATGGGTAGTGGTAGTTGAAACCCTACAGAAGATGCAGTTGCACTGTAATGCAGGGATCGTGGCCATCCATCAGGTATGTTGTAGTTTTGTGGTGACAACATTACTTAGATCAGAGATATTGGGAAGCATCACCAGACCCTAATGGAAGGTAGATAACAGATGTTTTCAGCAATAATATGTACAATAGGATCTTCAGGTATTCTTTTGAGAGATCTGAAAGGGTCTGGCTTTAGGATGTCTTTTGGAAGTGGCAATGTTCATTTTGAGAAATTGTAATGCAAACTGTAGTTTCATAGGAGCTGTGTGACTATGCCTTATGCAGAACAAAAAAACATTCAAGACAGTTATAGCAAAATTTCTAATGAAAGTTAAAATTTGTAATAATATTGGCAACTTGCTGAAACCCAGCATTATTTGTTGTTTAGGAAGCTTAGTTATTAACTGTGAAGCATTAGAATAATGAATAGCTCAACAGTTACTAGTTGGTAGTGTTGGCTAGCTGCCTTTCCTCTAGTCTGACTTTTAAATAAGAGGTAGCTGGTTCCATGCAAAATTCCAGAAACAAATAAAACTTTAAAACACTGAATTATTTATTTATTTTGCTTCATTTTCTAAATAATCCTGTTAATTCTGTACTATGTTTGCTGCTAAGTAACAGTAGTGTAGATCAAGAGAAGCTGTTGTAAAGTTTGTATGTTGTTTTATTATAATTAACTTTAAAGTTGTCTTTTCCCTTTTTTTAGTAAACTTTAAGAACGAACCAACTTGTCTGTTAACTAATCATAAAATATATGAGAGCTCTGATAAAATGTACAACTGATTATTACAATACATCCCATGTTTGCCTGCAAAATGACTTGACTGTAAAATGATTTGTGCAAGAACTTGTTATATAATTGGGTGAACAATACTGCACCAGTGGCAATCAGTTATGAGCATGTAGTCTAACTACTCACTTTTAAAAGCATGATTTTTAAGCAGTTTAAATATAAGGAAAAAAGGCATACCTGGGTGGGTGTTTGTTTTGCTTTATAATATTACAAAAGCATTGGATATTAGTTTGACTGCAGTCTGGAGACAGCACTTACTTTTCTTATGGTATGGATGTCTGTGATATTGCAGACTGTAAAAATATAGAAGAGAAAGGAGTAAAAGCAGCTGCTACAAAAGCAATGTAACAAATTTCTTGTCCGTGTTCTTGTACAGATGTTTGAACAGTTTTTAGCATTGAAATTTGCAGACTTAAAGCAGAGTGACTGAAGGGTTATATTTGCATATAAATTTATTTACAATTTATTGTTAATATATGCCATTCAGATAATATTAATTTTCAATATCAGCTTGTCTGTTACATTACATTTGCACTTCAAGTTGCCTATTTTAGATATTTTTCTAGTGAGTCGATAGGTGCAAATCTCAGGTAGCTTAATCATGGATCTCTTATCAGTGGCTCTGTCGGTACCTTTGTCTTAAAGATGTTGGACCCCCTTTGCTGTCTGAGGGTTTAACTCTGCATAGTGGCTTTCTACATTTCTCCAATCCAGAATTTGTGCACAGTCCCATAAATACTCCTCCACATCATCTCTGCTGTTGTCAACTTTCTCTGTATATGGTACCAAGCTTTAATTCTTACAGAGCATCCGTCTTAAAGTTATCTTCCTACCTGAGGAGGCTATGCTCTTTTGTAATAGGTGGTCTTTTATTCCTTCTTTTGGCCCTCATATCCAGGTGCAGCTGGCTGAATAGAGCCTGTAATTGAATAATATTTGCTATCTCCAATAATCAGCCCATCCAACTATGGCAAATTACCATACCCACTTGTGACCTTTCATTGAGTCATCTGAGGATGGTAGATACTCCTGATTAGAGGTACAATCTTCTCTGCCAAACATTTCCTTTTTCCGTTTATTACAGAGGGTTCAAAATCAGGTGACTTTGGGCTCTGATGTTTTGTTACAGCTCGGAGATTCCTCTTTACAGTTTGTGTTCTCTACAAAGTTGTCATTTCTTTTGCCCTGGATCACACAAAAGCTTTGAAGTACATCAATTGTACTTCTTACACTGACTGTCTAAGCTGTCTGCTGACCCTGTAATTACTTAGTCTTAGTTCTCACCCTTTTCTTGTCAATATTCAATGACAGTTGGCCCATTTTTGTTTATCTTCTGTTTTAGTCCAGTTTTAAGGATACCTGGCTGTCAGTATTTGTGGAGAAGAGCTTGCCAATACTGCATCTGATTCTGTCTGTTCTAATGCTGTCACAGCTGTGCCTGTCCCACATGTGAACTAGTGGTCTCTATTCAAGGCTCAGTTGTGTGGTAGTTGGATTAAGGTGAACAATATCATAAGCTTTACCAGATTAAAGCTACTGTTACTCTCTAGCCACCTTGTTTCCATAAAATTCAGGAGGAGAAAATTGTTGTGAAGAGGATATGTATTATTTTATTTTTTAAACTAATCTGTCTTTTAATTAATACTGACCCATCAGTGTGTAGATTCAGTCACACTTGTTACTGTTGGACACTTTTTACTGTCATGTATTTAAGCAGCAGCACCATTGTAGAAATGTTTTTCAAACATATACCTTACAGTGCACAAGATCATAAACAATGGTGACATTGGCAGATTTGATCTTTTTTTTTTCTTTTGGACCAAAGGCCTTTTTACCTGATTTTCGTTTTAGTTTTAACTTTATTTTACAATTTATATTTTACTTTGACATCTTTAGCAGTTGTTTGAATATAACCCAGTTTTGTGGAATATTTAAAGATTGCATACACATGAACAGGTCGTATTTAGCTGATATTCCCATTATTTAGAAGTGGGTTATTTTATACCAAGTAATGCATTCAGATATTTTTTACAATGCAGCTCAACATACTTTTAAAAAATGTCTTCACTTTTATTTTGCATAAAGCACAGAACTGGCAAAGGATTAAAGGGCAACAAAATAAGTTGTTTTATGTGAAATTAAATTTCGTTGATAAACTTATCAAACAAAAGTATCCTTTCGGATTTTACTCCAAATGTCTCTAAAACATTCCCATAAAGTTTCTTTGGTTGTAGGATTTCATTCATCAAGTTTCTGAATTATCAAGTTGGTCAAGATTAAAGCTCTGTGGGGACCATTGCATCATTTGAGTTACTCCAGCAGCTTCTTCCTTACCTAAACAATTTCTGCAGGGGTTGGATAACTGTTCAAGGTCATTAGCTTCTTGGGAGTAGAATCTTTTACCAATAATATGCTACTCACTGATGGTCCATGAGCTAGTCCATTATTTCATCCATTTCGCAAAGGTTTCTTATTGCATCAGTAAAAAAGCACTCCAAAACCATCACACTGTCTCCTCCCATGCTTGATGGTAGGTGTTATGTATTGAGGTAAGTATCTTTCACTTTTCTTCCTTCAGTTATACAATCAATGTTTTGAGCTAAATATTTCAAACTTGTACTAACCTGTCCATAACACCATTTTCCAATCATCAATAATTCAGTTTTTGTAATGTTAGCAAATCTCAGTCTCTTGAAAATACTTGGAGATCAAAGTAAATTTTTTTAACAGCTATACAATTAAAGGTACACTTTTCTATCATTTAGCACATGGTTTTTATCTCATGCATGAGATCAATGACAGTCTTCTTTCTGTCGCAAATGCTACATAAACAAAACACATAAGTATCATTGTGTTAAAGTATTCTGCCTCTTCCTTTTTCAGTTTCATGATCCAGGGTGTACTTGACAGCGTTTGGTAACATTTGAAGCCTGCAGCCGATTGTCAGGGGTAATCCAACCAGCATTATGTGAAGCTTTTATTAAAATCTCTACTCTACTGACAATTATTTATACTTGTTGGGCCATGGCATGACAACAAAAATTAATATATAGTATCAAACACTGTTTTTATCAAGGTTTAGTTGTGGAGTGCTATTCAATTGACTTATTTTAGCATGTCCCAAATTTGATCAGTATGTTCATTCAAGCATAAACATTATTGCATGCCCTTGGTACAAATATATTGAAATTCTAAAGAATGATAAGTATTCTCAACAAGGCTCATTCAATTTTCAACAGAGACCAGTGAAGCATTGCCATAGTGTTGAAATTCATATTTTATTATGACATAAAAGAATTAATCCCATAAAATAGTAAGAATAAGAAAATATTTTCTTGTTCTAACACAGGTGCATGTTATTGTATGTAAGTACAAAATCTAAAGGAACTTACTTTGTGAATGCTATCTTTCATAATCCCTTCTAACTGTAAAAGCCATTTCTCTACCTGTCCTCGAGCACGAGAGGTAGATATTGTTTCTGTTATGTCTGGATAGTCTGTAAAGTGAAGTACTGCAATCCCCTGGAAGCACTTCTTAAGGTAAGGCTGGCCCCTAAAAGATTACACATAAAGTTTGCTGTTTGTTACATCTTTACACTTGTGGAGAAAAATGTTTACATTTATCAGGCAGGCAGTATGGCCTATGTAGGAATGGCTAGAATTGTTCATAACAATGGAATTTTATATATCTTTACAATAGCGATAGTGTTTCCTTTAATAACAAACATATGTAATGACCAAGTCATAAGTTCTGGAAGTGTCTGTAAATATCACGGTAAAAAGTTTGAATTCCTTGTTCTTCTTTCTTCTTTTATATTACATGATAACTCAAAATTCAAAACAATTGTGTCAACCAAATTCACTTAGGTGACATAGAGTAAAATGAAGTCTTTGCTTTCATAAGTGTTATTTACTAAAGGTAATTAAAGAAACAAATTGTAATTTTGGTGGAACAATGTTATCATTATCCATGGAGGAAAACCTTCTAACAGAAATTGTTGTTCCTTGAAAAACCTTAAGAACATGGAGAAACAGGAAGTGAGACAATAATTGATGAACAATAAGTATTAAATAACTTTTCAGGCTTGTAAATGATTACTCATATTTGTCTTAATCAATTTATTTGGACTATCATCACTCGTTTTTTTCTTTCTCGATGTTCCATCTTTGGGCTCAATTACCTAAGCCTTCTACAAGTGCAAGATGTTTAGCAAACACAAGAATCTTACAGAACAACTCAAATTAGAAGTTGCCTTGCAACAACTAAAATAAAATATGCCCAAAGTTTCCGTAAAATAATAAGCCTAAAGGCTAGTAAGGTGAAATAAAATAATGTTACAATGTCAAGAAACAGAGCAAGCCATTATTATTGTAGTTTGTTAACATAATGCGAGAAAGATAAAAACCAACATCTAAAAGTAAAAGGAACAACAAAAAATTCATAAAAATTTAGGTTACTTTTTATTACAGCAACAGAGAAATGCATGGTTTGATTTCTTTAACAATAAGTAATCAGTAAGTATGAAAGGGGATTCCAAAATTATGGTTAATGCCTATAGCAGGACCACAGTCATGAGGTGCAATTCTAATGGATTCCATATTGATTTTCATTCTGGTATTACAGTCCTTGACAATGATTTTTATATTCTGGAGATCAACATTGTGGTTTTCCTCTCAATGCCTGAAGTACCTACAGAAGCATGTGCAAAGTCCCTTTGATGATGCTTCATCCCAATATCAACAAGACATTTGGTCTCTCTAATGATATGTTGCAAACAAAGTGTTTTTGCACAGAAGTCTAAAATTTAGAATTAACCTTGATTAAAATATTGCACAAGTTAGTCGGGCACCTGAACATAATTTGAATGTTAAAGGTATTCATTATTCTTTTCATTTTTCTCCAAGTTCACAAAAGTAGGATATCCCCATCCTCAGTTTATTTTCCTGTTTAATGGTACTTTCCTCATTAAAAAGTTTTTGACAGTCTTTTTTTTATCAATTTTTAGAGATATTTATTATTACTAAAAGTAATTCAAGTTGTAGAGGTTCAGTTTCTACACAGTAGATTGCTGCATATTCTATACACTCTACATGGTAAGGTTTCAATGATACTATTTTTAACAGATACAGGATGCTATCTGATAAACAGTTGTTGTTATTGGAGGTCATCATTATTCTTTACAACCATTCCCAACATTACCTCTACTGTTACTCCTGAAGATAATGTCATACAAACAGTGAAACGTGCAGAGTCTTTTAGGGCAAGTCCTTTTTTTAGTAATTATTTATCATGTGAGATTTTAAATTTTATTGCTTTTAATTATGAATATATCTTTTATACAAGTTTCATTTTAAAATTATTTAGGTTTACTGTTTTGTTTTTTCATTTTTGCTTGGCAACTTGTGATTTGAATTGTTTTGTTAGATCCTGCTGTTTACTAAATGTTTTGAGCATGTAAAAGGCTTAGGTAATTAAGCTGAAAGCTTGTGCTTTAAACTAAAAAAAATGTGGTAAAAATCTGAATGAATTACTTTATACAAATAAAATTTATAGTTGGTACCTCACTGTATTTAGAACATAGTTATTAATACAACCTTTCTAAGTCTGTTGAAACACTGCACTAAAAAAAATAACAACAACAAACAACTAAAGAAAATCTTATATTTTTGGAAACAACAAAAGCAGGGCCAACTAATTAATGTCTTTCTCCACCAGTATGTTGTATCATCAAAAAATAAAAAATATGGTTTATCATATTAAGTCAAATTCTTTCATTGATACAATATACACCATAATTAGCACTGAAGCTATGCTTACTGTTTGCAATTTGAGACGAATAATTTTCAGACTGCTTTTTTAGCTGCCATATGACAGTTTTTACTGTTTTCTTTGCACAGTATAGCTGAATATTTTAAATTTTGATTAATGTTGACGGAATAAGTTGTTATATATATGATGACAATTAAGCTTTTAAAGTTGTCCAACTGTCTTATCCCTGAAAAAAATGCTTGCTGTTAGTGAATATAATTGCTTCTAGTGACATGCATATATCCCATTCAAACTGTTTTCATGGATTCTGAAAACAAATGCAGTTGAACATTTGGTTAAAAAAGTAATTAATAATGATGCTTCAGGGAGACAAGTACTTACAACTATGTTCCTTTAAAAGTAAAAGAAATCATTACTCTTGCCCATTACCTTGCAGTTTAACCACAATATAGCCATACCTCTGGATTTACAAGGATTAAACATCCACTTTTGTGAGTACATTTACTGATAATGTGTTTTGCAAAAGTAAGTAAATAGTGAGTTCCACAAATAAACAAAGGAGATTTTAATAAAGTAACTAGTCAGTCTATTTTAAGTAGATATTGCACATTTATTTTAACATATATGCATCAAATCTAAATGTATTCTGAAACAAGTCCCAAAAAATCAAAGGGTTGCAAACAAAATAAGTAATTTTTCAAAAAGTGAATATAGCTAACATAGTGGAAAATTTAGCTAATCTATAACATAAACCATCAAATATAAATTAAAATATGATTTATACTCTTTATAAACTTGGAATAGAACACTTTCCTTGCAAACTCACCTCTTTGGATCTTTTGTTTCTCACAAGATTTCTAAAAGTTCATCATTAGATAAAAAGAAAAACCTTGGAAAATACAAGCGTTTCTTCTCCAGGTAGTCATTCAAGCCCTGTGAGATAAAAATGTGAAAATACAAAATAAAGCACTAACTGTTGCAAAATGTATGTTATAAAATATTATGTTCAATCAATTCCAACATATTTTTTAATGAGTTCCTTGGACATCAGTTGCAACAAATGTGACAAATCTATTATAGCTTATCCTTTTATAACAATACATAAAATGTGTTTTTAAACTGATAACACAACTACAGCAATTATACAACTTTGAATATAATTCAGAGAAGAATATAATAGAATATAAGTTTATGATTGACCCTAGCCCGAGTGGAGCAGCCAATTCACTCAAGGCTGTCTGTCTACAGGAATTCAAGGCCAAAGTGGTGTGTTAGGGTTGGACCCCTCAACCAGCAGGATCCTCTCCTCCCCTTCACGAGTTTCCAAGCATGGCAAACACGTGGGTGGATGTTTTGATCCCAGAGGAGGTAAACTAAAAGAACAGAACCTTCCCTTGGAGGTACCCTCTTCACATACAGGAATCCAGGCTGAGGGAGTAATGATTGGAAAAGGGCATCATTCTATAATTTTGGGATTCTGCTTTTTGCTTGGCCATGCTGATTCTCCAAAACTAGCTTCTACAGGTGAGTACTGTGATAAGAGACAGTTGCTAATAGTTAAAAGTGCAAGAACAGTACATCCTAAAGAGACATAATGTTTGTAGTTTGTATTACTTGATAACATAAATAATGCAGTAATATAAAAATATACTTACAGCAAACAATGGTAAGTCATGAGAAAAATATCTGGGTAGATTGACATCTTTAATTGACCTTAACACCAGTATGTCTTCACTTTCTTCTAAATACTTCAGCTGTTTACAAATACAAACACTTCTTACACTCACAAAATAACTAAACTAGTTGAGTAAGCTCATAAAAATAATTGTTCAAGTTTTTATAATACAGTTATATGACTGTATTTCAAATATTAATTATCTTCATTCTATTTTTTTTATATTTCAGCTACTCCCAAGTCAAAGGAGTAATAACATTGAAAAACAAATAACACTGAACATGTTAATGCTAACATTTTAATTAACAAGTTATAACACTGTGATTACCCAACTGCACAACAAATAAATTGTATTTTCCCTTTTTTCTACTTTTCAGCTGTTCTCTGACACAAGCATCAGTTGTTTTAGCTGAACAAGATTTGTTGAACATTAAAAAAATTTCAAAAACAGTTCAGTATAGATTTATAAAACCAGTAGTTAAAAAAATATTCAATAATTACAATATTTAATTATAACTTCATAATTTTCACCATATATTATAAAAAAAACTTTAAATTTTCCAATATTAACATCTCTCTCACAATTTCATTCCATCCTCCCCTCTTATAGTTTACCTTTTCTTGCCTGATCTTGATTTTATGATTGAATATTAAGTACAGATGGAGTAACTTGCACAAGGAGAGTGAGCCACACTCCTACTGGTGCAAGATTGACACACACTCACTTGAATGGAAGAGCACAGCAATATCACACAGATGTGGGATTTTTAATGGGAATTTCATGGATAGCGATGAACAAACATTTGTGCAACAGAAGGCAACACTAAATTGAGAATGATATACATTAGAAGTGACAAGGTATCTTTTAAGAAGTTTAAATATTTAATCCTTGTTATCTTAATTCAACTGAATCAAAATATAACTGATATATTCAAAAGATTGTAACTGTAAAAATGACACCATACCGAGAAAAGATTCAAAATAGTTTTACCTTTAAATTCCCAGCTGCTATTAAAACTGATTTTACTGCTCTCATTCCATAATCATAGTGACTTTGTGATAAGAGTTGTTCTGAACAAAGTTTATATGTAGCTGCAATCTTCAATGCTAGTGGTCTAGCATTCACAAATCCACAAGAATATTAGACATTCTCAGCTATAAGAGCATAATCTGGAACCATCATTGCCACAGGTCGAAATAAAGCCTAAAAATCAAATTAAACAATCAGTTAACTCTGCTGCTAAAGGCTTGGTCAAATTGACTAAGTTGTAACAGAAAACTACATTTGTTTATGCTAAATTGTTTTAAACTCATAAATTTTATTGTTTTATTTCCCTTTGAACCATGTCTAACTAATACTTGTGCCATATAAGTTGTAAATTGCTGGGAGAACATATAGCTCACTTTATGTTATTGAATTAAATAATGCATAAGCTACTAGCAACTGCTTTCAAAGGTACTCTATGAACATTTATTATTATTATATATTTTCCTATAAATTACTACAATGCAATGCTAAAATATCTGATTTTGTTGTTCCACTGTTAAAATGCTTTATCTTAAAACACCATTAAAAATATTCAAACTGCAAACTACATGTTTTGAAGAATAACAAAATATTTCAACAGATGTTACATTTACAAATATCATTTTAGTGAAAATTTTAATGTAAAATCAACAACATACTTCTGGTCCATTCTTTATATGAATGTCTGCTGTCCAGTATGTCTGAGAAACACAGAGAACAGCTTGTTCTGGCCATTTCGTTACCCACAACTCATAAGGAGATTCACAATATGATCTAATAGATCTAGATATCACCTATCAAATCATGAAGAGCAAATAATTTATTTTTAATGAATGTACAAGGCATGCTCATTAAGAATATGTAAATTCCAGTTCCTATGTTATCCTATCAAATGCAGATTTTTTTAAATATAGTCAAAATATTAATACATGAAACAAAAATATTCTGTAAACATTGCAAAATTAGTAAAATGAGCCCTGATTTACACATTCTTGTTACTTACAAATGCCTAAAATCCACTATGACTTACATACAATTTTCCTACTTATATAAATTAGTGAAAAACTTTTGACCTGTGATTTAAATAACATTCTCTAACACACATAATAAAATAAATACAAACACAATCTCTTCATATTTTTACCTATCTAGCAAAATACATGATCTATTTACTTTCCACACATGGTACCTATACCCTATAAAAACAAAACAACATGAAAACATGACTTATTCATAAAGATAATACAAAATACATCTTAATGTAATACATGACTAGCACACTGATTGTATTGTGCTGAAACATATTCTTTTCAAATAAAATTATAATATAAAAAAAGACAATAATTTTTGTTATTTTTAATTATAAATGATAAAAAGATGCATCATTATATATTATTTCCTAAATGCATAATAATATGTACAAATAGCATTATATAAGAGCATTTGTTAACTACAAAAGTAATCCAAAACATGTTATTTAATGCATTTTTCCTTTCTGGTAAAAAACAACCCATATCTTATACATTTTTCAAATTGTTAATATTTACATACATAATGCATAAACAATATAACTTCCATAATATTCTTACTCACATACATATTACCAAGATAATCATGACTTAAAATTATGTTTCTTTGCACAGGTAACACAGATAATTGCATGAGTTTGCAAAGATATTAGCACAAAGTCATAAATTCAATTTAGGTTACTTTCAAATGGAAGGTAAATGTGAAATTTCAGAATTTTATTAATTTTCATATTGAGTGCAATAGAAAGCCTGTGGTAGTATTTGAGTTCAACACACACTTAATATTGTGTGTGTCCCCCTTTTGCTTTAATAACTGCAGACAGTCTTTGAGGTATTTTTGCAGCTTTTTTAACAAAAGTATCCTTTAGGATTTTACTCCAAATGTCTCTAATACATTCCCATAAAGTTTCTTTGGTAGTAGCATTTCATTCATCAAATTTCTGAATTATCAAGTTGGTTGAGATTAAAGCTCTGTGGGGACCATTGCATCATTTGAGTTACTCAAGCAGCTTCTTCCTTCCCTAAACAATTTCTGCAGGGGTTGGATAACTGTTCAAAGTCATTAGCTTCTTGGGAGTAGAATCTTTTACCAAAAATATGCTACTCACTGATGGTCCATGAGCTAGTCCATTATTTCATCCATTTCGCAAAGGTTTCTCATTGCATCAGTAAAAAAGCACTCCAAAACCATCACACTGTCTCCTCCCATGCTTGATGGTAGGTGTTATGTATTGAGGTAAGTATCTTTCACTTTCTTCCTTCAGTTATACAATCAATGTTTTGAGCTAAATATTTCAAACTTGTACTAACTTGTCCATAACACCATTTTCCAATCATCAATAATTCAGTTTTTGTAATGTTAGCAAATCTCAGTCTCTTGAAAATACTTGGAGATCAAAGTAATTTATTTTTAACAGCTATACAATTAAAGGTACACTTTTCTATCATTTAGCATATGGTTTTTATCTCATGCATGAGATCAATGACAGTCTTCTTTCTGTTGCAAATGCTACATAAACAAAACAGACAAGTATTATTGTGTTAAGGTATTCTGCCTCTTCCTTTTCTGTTTTCAAATTTATTTATCTCAGTTTCATGATCTAGGGTGTACTTGACAGTGTTTGGGAACATTTGAAGCCTGCAGCCGATTGTCAGGGGTAATCCAACCAGCATTATGTAAAGCTTTTATTAAAATCTCTACTCTACTGACAATTATTTATACTTGTTGGGCCATGGCATGACAACAAAAATTAATATATAGTATTAAACACTGTTTTTATCAAGGTTTAGTTGTGGAGTGCTATTCAATTGACTTATTTTAGCATGTCCCAAATTTGATCAGTATGTTCATTCAAGCATAAACATTATTATATGCCCTTGGTACAAATATATTGAAATTCTAAAGAATGATAAGTATTCTCAACAAGGCTCATTCAATTTTCAACAGAGACCAGTGAAGCATTGCCATAGTGTTGAAATTCATATTTTGTTATGGCATAAAACAATTAGTCCCATAAAATAGTAAGAATAAGAAAATATTTTCTTGTTCTAACACAGGTGCATGTTATTGTATGTAAGTACAAAATCTAAAGGAACTTACTTTGTGAATGCTATATTTCATAATCCCTTCTAACTGTAAAAGCCATTTCTCTACCTGTCCTCGAGCACGAGAGGTAGATGTTGTTTCTGTCAACGCTTTTCACCCTCACTGCTCTCCATATGAGTTATGTCTGCATAGTCTGTAAAGTAAAGTACTGCAATCCCCTCAAAGCACTTCTTAAGGTGAGGCTGGACCCTAAAAGATTACACATAAAGTTTGCTGTTTGTTACATCTTTACACTTGTGTAGAAAAATGTTTACATTTATTAGGCGGGCAGTAGTATGGCCTATGTAGGAATGGCTAGAATTGTTCAAAAAATGGAATTTTAAATACCTATACAATAGCAATAGTGTTTCCTTTAATAACAAACATATGTAATGACCAAGTAACAAGTTCTGGAAGTGTCTGTAAATATCACGGTAAAAAGTTTGAATTCCTTGTTCTTCTTTCTTCTTTTATATTACATGATAACTCAAAATTCAAAACAATTGTGTCAACCAAATTCACTTAGGTGACATAGAGTAAAATGAAGTCTTTGCTTTCATAAGTGTTATTTACTAAAGGTAATTAAAGAAACAAATTGTAATTCTAGTGGAACAATGTTATCATTATCCATGGAGGAAAACCTTCTGACAGAAATTGTTGTTCCTTGAAAAACCTTAAGAACATGGAGAAACAGGAAGTAAGACAATAATTGATGAACAATAAGTATTAAATAACTTTTCAGGCTTGTGAATGATTACTCATATTTGTATTAATCAATTTATTTGGACTATCATCACTTGTTTTTTTCTTTCTCAGTGTTCCATCTTTGGGCTCAATTACCTAAGCCTTCTGCAAGTGCAAGATGTTCAGCAAACACAAGAATCTTACAGAACAACTCAAATTAGAAGTTGCCTAGCAACAACTAAAATAAAATGTGCCCAAAGTTTCTGTAAAATAATAAGCCTAAAGGTTAATAAGGTGAAATTAAATAATGTTACAAAGTCAAGAAACAGAGCAAGTCATTATTATTGTAGTTTGTTAACATAATGCTAGAAAAATAAAAACCAACATCAAAAGTAAAAGCAACAACAAAAAATTCATAAAATTTAGGTTACTTAACCATCATATTTAATGTGGATGTGGAGGTTGAGTTCTTGGAAGGGTGGGGGTAGATTGTTCAACATTAAAAGAACAATATACAATCATGTAGTTCTGTAGTGACAGATTATTTGAAAAACTGACAGGGCAAAAGCAATATATATTTTCATGGTACTGACATTCTAGATAAGTTCTTGTCATTGACATCATGGAAACATGATATTCATGTTATACTGAGGTTTTAGATAGTTTCATTTGCTTGTTGAATTTCTTGCAAAGTTATTCAAATGATATTTGGATATTTGCACTATCATTTGCTAATTTTGAAGTAATACACTAGAAGGAAGGCAATTAATTAACACTATTCACTGCCAACTACTGGTGTACTCTTTACTAGTAGGATTGATCATCAAAGTATAACAGCTCCATCCCCCAGATGATAGGATAAGCATGTTTAACAAATCATTCTAAAAACTCTACTGAACCCTCATGTGAAAAACAGTTTTCTTGCAGAAGATAGAAAATACTTCTTTTACTAATTTTACCAGTTGATCTTTTGGTTATATACTATCCTACTTATTCTCCATCTTTTGCTTTTCCAAGCCACATCATATGGTATTTTGTTTTCAAGAAGATTGATTTCTTCTGAATGTTAATAAAGATCTTCTATGATTGCTGCTTTCACTTTATCAATGTTGAAGAAGTTGATTTCTCCCAGTATGCTTGTGCTGGATTTGACAAAGTGTCTTTGTTTGTGAGCTTATCAAATTTCTCTATTAATTTTACCTCATATGTGGGGATCTGGTGCATACTTACAAGTGATGATCTTACCACACAATTACTTTTGTTTCTATCATTAATAGGAAAGTAAACCACTAAGAATTTTATGAATTACTGCCTGTAAGTTCAGTTACAAATATTATGTAGATAGCACTTTCTATTTTTGTTCATTGCCTTCAGCAAGCTAGATGAGAACTTGCTTTATGATTTCAGATCTATCCTTGTGCTGCTTGTGGGGAGTTTTAGTGTTTACATATAGTGTTGGTTTTTCATAAGATGATATATACTTAATGAGCTCACTCACTGTCTTAGGTGTAGGAACGTTTTATAGCTATGAGGACAAGTAACTATCCACCACAACTTTTAAGTACCACTAATGGATTTTTCTGCTACATTCTTTGCCCATTATCTACATTTTCTGTCTTTTTTTTAATAGATTCAAGTGGTGCCACGTTTTTATTTTATCAATGCAAGTCTGAGATCTGGTAGTTACAAATTATCTCAGTGGTCACTTCATAGCATCTGACTGTTTCCTGACATGCCTATTTTTAATCTGTGTCTGAAAAGTCATTTATGAGAGAGACCATTTTCTGGTAGTTAGTGTAACAACAACCCTTTTTAACCATGGAGGTCAAAAGACTTTTCATTAATTTTGTAAACAATTCTTTTGGTGGGACAGAGAGATCCATCTGCACTCCTACCGTAGTAGTAGAATAGAGTGCAGCAGCATATGTCCAAGATGAAGTGGTGGACAGCAACTTCCTAGCCTCAGGATAAGTAATGTTATGAATCATTTTCAAAGACTGCATCTCTTTTTCTTCCAACCATTTAGGGCAAGACAAAAGTAGTACAGGTGAGAGACATTGCAATTGGTGCAATAAGGATCCATTTCACACTTGTAGGCATCATAGTCCTTGCCAATGCAATAAGCACACGTCAAGGAGCCACAACATGATGTCTTCCAGTGACCGAACCATTGGAGAGAGTTCAGAATGTTTGGCCGTACTCCACAATTAAGATAACCTGCCTTGGTAGCAGGTTGACATGGTGACGTAAATGCAAGAATGAGGACATTGGTCAGAACCATAATTCCATCTTTTCGAGTGGACATACACCTCACTGATAAAACTCCTTGGGTGGAAACATCACTGAGAATCTCTGACTCGGGATGTTCTTCAAATCCCTCTCAACAATAACTCCTCGTGATGAATTCAAAGTAGCATGAGGTGTAACCTCAATAGGTATATTTCCAAGTGTCTTTGAATGCAAGAAAAGTTCACTGTGTTGAGATGTGGATGTTTCCACCAATATGCCACCAAATTGAAGATTCTTTACTGACTTTGGAGAGCCAGCAAATTCCTCTAGTCCCTTCTGAATGAAAAAGGGACTCATTTACCCTAAAGGTTTGTCTGAAAGTGAATGTAATACAAGAAAATGAGGTACAACACATGGTACAAATGGTGAGGATTGCTGCTCAGAATCTTCAAGATGTGGTTGCTTACCAATAGACAGTTGTTTCTCTCTTTTATTAAGATTTTTGATTGGAGTATTAATGTTAGAAAAAGGAAATTTCTGTGCCCACTTACCCTACCCACCATGAAGCCCTACAAGGGGGTGTACTGCAATGTCAAAACAAAGACACTGCAGCAATGCCAGGGTTTCATGAGCACTATACCCAAATACCAGCATCAGATACAATATCCACAACACCTGTTGAGAACATCCAACACTGGTATTTGGTTGACCCTAGCCCGAGTGGAGCAGCCAATTCACTCAAGGCTGTCTGTCTACAGGAATTCAAGGCCAAAGTGGTGTGTTAGGGTTGGACCCCTCAACCACCAGGATCCTCTCCTCCCCTTCAAGAGTTTCCAAGCATGGCAAACACGTGGGTGGATGTTTTGATCCCAGAGGAGGTAAACTGAAAGAACAGAACCTTCCCTGGGAGGTCCCCTCTTCACATTCAGGAATCCATGCTGAGGGGAGTAATGATTGGAAAAAGGCATCATTCTATAATTTTGGGATTCTGCTTTTTGCCTGGCCATGCTGATTCTCCAAAACTAGCTTCTACAGGTGAGTACTGTGATAAGAGACAGTTGCTAATAGTTAAAAGTGCAAGAACAGTACATCCTAAAGAGACATAATGTTTGTAGTTTGTATTACTTGATAACATAAATAATGCAGTAATATAAAAATATACTTACAGCAAACAATGGTAAGTCATGAGAAAAAAATCTGGGTAGATTGACATCTTTAATTGACCTTAACACCAGTATGTCTTCACTTTCTTCTAAATACTTCAGCTGTTTACAAATGCAAACACTTCTTACACTCACAAAATAACTAAACTAGTTGAGTAAGCTCATAAAAATAGTTGTTCAAGTTTTTATAATACAGTTATATGACTGTATTTCAAATATTAATTATCTTCATTCTATTTTTTGATATTTCAGCTACTCCCAGGTCAAAGGAGTAATAACATTGAAAAACAAATAACACTGAACATGTTAATGCTAACATTTTAATTAACAAGTTATAACACTGTGATTACCCAACTGCACAACAAATAAATTGTATTTTCCCTTTTTTCTACTTTTCAGCTGTTCTCTGACACAAGCATCAGTTGTTTTAGCTGAACAAGATTTGTTGAACATTAAAAAAATTTCAAAAACAGTTCAGTATAGATTTATAAAAGCAGTATTTAAAAAAATATTCAATAATTACAATATTTAATTATAACTTCATAATTTTCACCATATATTATAAAAAAAACTTTACATTTTCCAATATTAATATCTCTCTCACAATTTCCATCCATCCTCCCCTCTTACAGTTCACCTTTTCTTGCCTGATCTTGATTTTATGATTGAATATTAAGTACAGATGGAGTAACTTGCACAAGGAGAGTGAGCCACACTCCTACTGGTGCAAGATTGACACACACTCACTTGAATGGAAGAGCACAGCAATATCACACAGATGTGGGATTTTTAATGGGAATTTCATGGATAGTGATGAACAAACATTTGTGCAACAGAAGGCAACACTAAATTGAGAATGCTATACATTAGAAGTGACAAGGTATCTTTTAAGAAGTTTAAATATTTAATCCTTGTTATCTTAATTCAACTGTATCAAAATATAACTGATAGATTCAAAAGATTGTAACTGTAAAAATGACACCATACCGAGAAAAGATTCAAAATAGTTTTACCTTTAAATTCCCAGCTGCTATTAAAACTGATTTTACTGCTCTCATTCCATAATCATAGTGACTTTGTGATAAGAGTTGTTCTGAACAAAGTTTATATGTAGCTGCAATCTTCAATGCTAGTGGTCTAGCATTCACAAATCCACAAGAATATTAGACATTCTCAGCTATAAGAGCATAATCTGGAACCATCATTGCCACAGGTCGAAATAAAGCCTAAAAATCAAATTAAACAATCAGTTAACTCTACTGCTAAAGGCTTGGTCAAATTCACTAAGTTTGTAACCAAAGAGTTTCTATACTATAACTTTTACTAAAGTGTGTGTATATCTCAAAAACTTTGCAGACTTTCAGTAAACATTTAGTTTTTGAAAAATAAAGAATCATATTTCTTTACTGAAATTTTTTATTCTACTTACAAGTCCAAATGCAAAGTAACTGTCTTTATCAAAAAAATCTCAAATTTCATTTGCATGGTCTCTTAAACCTCCTAAATTAATTTTAAATGTTTTTTTCATAAAACTTTATATTTTGTATGTTATTTTATGTGCTGTAACTCTGTACAAGGTTGGTCAAGATGACTCACCTCATAACCACCAAAAAAATAAACAACACACACATCAAAATAAACCTAAATTATCCTCTTTTTTTTGCTAAAATGACTTGAAATTGAAACAGAAATCTACATTTGTTTATGCTAAATTGTTTTAAACTCATAAATTTTATTGTTTTATTTCCCTTTGAACCATGTCTAACTAATACTTGTGCCATATAAGTTGTAAATTGCTGGGAGAACATATAGCTCACTTTATGCTATTGAATTAAATAATGCATAAGCTACTAGCAACTGCTTTCAAAGGTACTCTATGAACATTTATTATTATTATATATTTTCCTACAAATTACTATCATGCAATGCTAAAATATTTGATTTTGTTGTTACACTGTTAAAATGGTTTATCTTAAAACACCATTAAAAATATTCAAACTGCAAACTACATGTTTTGAAGAATAACAAAATATTTCAACAGATGTTACATTTACAAGTATCATTTTAGTGAAAATTTTAATGTAAAATCAACAACATACTTCTGGTCCATTCTTTATATGAATGTCTGCTGTCCAGTTTGTCTGAGAAACACAGAGAACAGCTTGTCCTGAACATTTCGTTACCCACAACTCATGAGGAGATTCACAATATGATCTAATAGATCTAGATATCACCTATCAAATCATGAAGAGCAAATAATTTATTTTTAATGAATGTACAAGGCATGCTCATTAAGAATATGTAAATTCCAGTTCCTATGTTATCCTATCAAATGCAGATTTTTTTAAATATAGTCAAAATATTAATACATGAAACAAAAATATTCAGTAAACATTGCAAAATTAGTAAAATGAGCCCTGATTTACACATTCTTGTTACTTACAAATGCCTAAAATCCACTATGACTTACATACAATTTTCCTACTTATATAAGTGAAAATCTTTTGACCTGTGATTTAAATAACATTCTCTAACACACATAATAAAATAAATACAAACACAATCTCTTCATATTTTTACCTATCTAGCAAAATACATGATCTATTTACTTTCCACACATGGTACCTATACCCTATAAAAACAAAACAACATGAAAACATGACTTATTCATAAAGATAATACAAAATACATCTTAATGTAATACATGACTAGCACACTGATTGTATTGTGCTGAAACATATTCTTTTCAAATAAAATTATAATATAAAAAGAGACAATAATTTTTGTTATTTTTAATTATAAATGATAAAAAGATGCATCATTATATACATATATTATTTCCTAAATGCATAATAATATGTATAAATAGCATTATATAAGAGCATTTGTTAACTACAAAAGTAATCCAAAACATGTTATTAAATGCATTTTTCCTTACTGGTAAAAAAACACCCATATCTTATACATTTTTCAAATTGATAATATTTACATACATAATGCATAAACAATATAACTTCCATAATATTCTTACTCACATACATATTACCAAGATAATCATGACTTAAAATTATGTTTCTTTGCACAGGTAACACTGATAATTGCATGAGTTTGCAAATTCTTCCAGTACTGTGTCATAAATTCAATTTCAGGTTACTTTCAAATGGAAGGTAAATGTGAAATTTCAGAATTTTATTAATTTTCATATTGAGTGCAACAGAAAGCCAGTGGTAGTATTTGAGTTTAACACACACTAAATAATGTGTGTGTCCCCCTTTTGATTTAATAACTGCAGACAGTCTTTGAGGTATTTTTGCAGCTTTTTTAACAAAAGTATCCTTTAGGATTTTACTCCAAATGTCTCTAAGACATTCCCATAAAGTTTCTTTGGTTGAAGCATTTCATTCATCAAATTTCTCAATTATCAAGTTGGTTGAGATTAAGGCTCTGTGGGGACATTTACATCATTTGAGTTATATAGTAGCTTCTTCCTTACCTAAACAATTTTTGCAGAGGTTGGATAACTGTTCAAGGTCATTAGCTTCTTGGGAGTAGAATCTTTTACCAATAATATGCTACTCACTGATGGTCCATGAGCTAGTCCATTATTTCATCCATTTCACAAAGGTTTCTCATTGCATCAGTAAAAAAGCACTCCAAAACCATCACACTGTCTCCTCCCATGTTTGATGGTAGGTGTTATGTATTGAGGTAAGTATCTTTCACTTTTCTTCCTTCAGTTATACAATCAATGTTTTGAGCTAAATATTTCAAACTTGTACTAACTTGTCCATAACACCATTTTCCAATCATCAATAATTCAGTTTTTGTACTTTTTAGCAAATCTCAGTCTCTTGAAAATACTTGGAGATCAAAGTAATTTTTTTAACAGCTATACAAGTGAATGTACACTTTTCTATCATTTAGCACATGGTTTTTATCTCATGCATGAGATCAATGACAGTCTTCTTTCTGTTGCAAATGCTACACACACAAAACACATAAGTATTATTGTGTTAAGGTATTCTGCCTCTTCCTTTTCTGTTTTCAAATTTATTTATCTCAGTTTCATGATCTAGGGTGTACTTGACAGTGTTTGGGAACATTTGAAGCCTGCAGCCGATTGTCAGGGGTAATCCAACCATTATGTAAAGCTTTTATTAAAATCTCTACTCTACTGACAATTATTTATACTTGTTGGGCCATGGCATGACAACAAAAATTAATATATAGTATTAAACACTGTTTTTATCAAGGTTAAGCTGTGGAGTGCTATTCAATTGACTTATTTTAGCATGTCCCAAATTTGATCAGTAGGTTCATTCAAGCATAAACATTATTATATGCCCTTGGTACAAATATATTGAAATTCTAAAGAATGATAAGTATTCTCAACAAGGCTCATTCAATTTTCAACAGAGACCAGTGAAGCATTGCCATAGTGTTGAAATTCATATTTTGTTATGGCATAAAACAATTAGTCCCATAAAATAGTAAGAATAAGAAAATATTTTCTTGTTCTAACACAGGTGCATGTTATTGTATGTAAGTACAAAATCTAAAGGAACTTACTTTGTGAATGCTATATTTCATAATCCCTTCTAACTGTAAAAGCCATTTCTCTACCTGTCCTCGAGCACGAGAGGTAGATGTTGTTTCTGTCAACGCTTTTCACCCTCACTGCTCTCCATATGAGTTATGTCTGCATAGTCTGTAAAGTAAAGTACTGCAATCCCCTCAAAGCACTTCTTAAGGTGAGGCTGGACCCTAAAAGATTACACATAAAGTTTGCTGTTTGTTACATCTTTACACTTGTGTAGAAAAATGTTTACATTTATTAGGCGGGCAGTAGTATGGCCTATGTAGGAATGGCTAGAATTGTTCAAAAAATGGAATTTTATATATCTTTACAATAGCAATAGTGTTTCCTTTAATAACAAACATATGTAATGACCAAGTAACAAGTTCTGGAAGTGTCTGTAAATATCACGGTAAAAAGTTTGAATTCCTTGTTCTTCTTTCTTCTTTTATATTACATGATAACTCAAAATTCAAAACAATTGTCAACCAAATTCACTTAGGTGACATTGTGTAAAATGAAGTCTTTGCTTTCATAAGTGTTATTTACTAAAGGTAATTAAAGAAACAAATTGTAATTCTAGTGGAATAATGTTATCATTATCCATGGAGGAAAACCTTCTGACAGAAATTGTTGTTCCTTGAAAAACCTTAAGAACATGGAGAAACAGGAAGTAAGACAATAATTGATGAACAATAAAACTTCTCAGGCTTGTAAATGATTATTCATATTTGTATTAATCAATTTATTTGGACTATCATTACTCGTTTTTTTCTTTCTCGATGTTCCATCTTTGGGCTCAATTACCTAAGCCTTCTACAGGTGCAAGATGTTTGGGAAACATAAGAATCTTGTAGAACAACTCAAATTAGAAGTTGCCTACCAACAACTAAAATAAAGTGTGCCCTAAGTTTCTGTAAAATAATAAGCCTAAAGGCTAATAAGGTGAAATAAAATAATGTTACAAAGTCAAGAAACAGAGCAAGTCATTATTATTGTAGTTTGTTAACATAATGCTAGAAAGATAAAAACCAACATCTAAAAGTAAAAGGAACAACAAAAAATTCATAAAAATTTAGGTTACTTTTTATTACAGCAACAGAGAAATGCATGGTTTGATTTCTTTAACAATAAGTAATCAGTAAGTATGAAAGGGGATTCCAAAATTATGGTTAATGCCTATAGCAGGACCACAGTCATGAGGTGCAATTCTAATGGATTCCCTATTGATTTTCATTCTGGTATTACAGTCCTTGACAATGATTTTTATATTCTTGAGATCAACATTGTGTTTTCCTCTCAATGCCTGAAGTACCTATAGAAGCAGGTGCAAAGTCCCTTTGATGATGTTTCATCCCAATATCAACAAGACATTTGGTCTCTCTAATGTATTCTTTTTATGCTCACATGATATGTTGCAAACAAAAGGTTTTTGCATGGAAGGCTAATATTTAGACTTAACCTTGATTAAAATATTGCACAAGTTAGTCGGGCACCTGAACATAATTTGAATGTTAAAGGTATTCATTATTCTTTTCATTTTTCTCCAAGTTCACAAAAGTAGGATATCCCCATCCTCAGTTTATTTTCCTGTTTAATGGTACTTTCCTCATTAAAAAGTTTTTGACAGTCTTTTTTTTAACAATTTTTAGAGATATTTATTATTACTAAAGGTAATTCAAGTTGTAGAGGTTCAGTTTCTACACAGTAGTTTGCTGCATATTCTATACACTCTACATGGTAAAGGTTTCAATGATACTATTTTTAACAGATACAGGATGCTATCTGATAAACAGTTGTTGTTATTGCAGGTCATCATTATTCTTTACAACCATTCCCAACATTACCTCTACTGTTACTCCTGAAGATAATGTCATACAAACAGTGAAACGTGCAGAGTCTTTGAGGGCAAGTCCTTTTTTTTAGTGATTATTTATCATGTGAGATTTTAAATTTTATTTCTTTTAATTATCAATATATCTTTTATACAAGTTTCATTTTAAAATTATTTAGGTTTACTGTTTTGTTTTTTCATTTTTGCTTGGCAACTTGTGATTTGAATTGTTTTGTTAGATCCTGCTGTTTACTAAATGTTTTGAGCATGTAAAAGGCTTAGGTAATTAAGCTGAAAGCTTGTGCTTTAAACTAAAAAAAATGTGGTAAAAATCTGAATGAATTACTTTATACAAATAAAATTTATAGTTGGTACCTCACTGTATTTAGAACATAGTTATAAATACAACCTTACTAAGTCTGTTGAAACACTGCACTAAAAAAATAACAACAAGCAAACAACTAAAGAAAATCTTATATTTTTAGAAACAACAAAAGCAGGGCCAACTAATTGATGTCTTTCTCCACCAGTATGTTGTATCATCAAAAAATCAAAAATGTGGTTTATCATATTAAGTCAAATTCTTTCATTGATACAATATACACCATAATTAGCACTGAAGCTATGCTTACTGTTTGCAATTTGAGATGAATAATTTTCAGACTGCTTTTTTAGCTGCCATATGACAGTTTTTACTGTTTTCTTTGCACAGTATAGCTGAATATTTTAAATTTTGATTAATGTTGACGGAATAAGTTGTTATATATATGATGACAATTAAGCTTTTAAAGTTGTCCAACTGTCTTATCCCTGAAAAAAATGCTTGCTGTTAGTGAATATAATTGCTTCTAGTGACATGCATATATCCCATTCAAACTGTTTTCATGGATTCTGAAAACAAATGCAGTTGAACATTTGGTTAAAAAAGTAATTAATAATGATGCTTCAGCGAGACAAGTACTTACAACTATGTTCCTTTAAAAGTAAAAGAAATCATTACTCTTACCCATTACCTTGCAGTTTAACCACAATATAGCCAATACCTCTGGATTTACAAGGAGTATACATCCACTTCAGTTAGTATATTTACTGATAATGTGTTTTGCATAAGTAAGTAAATAGTGAGTTCCACAAATAAACAAAGGAGATTTTAATAAAGTAACCAGTCAGTCTAATTTAAGTAGATATTGCACATTTATTTTAATATATATGCATCAAATCTAAATGTATTTGTCAATGTATTCTGAAACAAGTCCCCAAAAAATCAAAGGGTTGCAAACAAAATAAGTAATTTTTTAAAAAGTGAATATAGCAAACATAGTGGAAAATCTAGCTAATCTATAACATAAACCATCAAAATATAAATTAAAATATGATTTATACTATTTATAAACTGGGAATAGAACACTTTCCTTGCAAACTCACCTCTTTGGATCTTTTGTTTCTCACAAGATTTCTAAAAGTTCATCACAAGATAAAAAGAAAAACCTTGGAAAATACAAGCGTTTCTTTTCCAGGTAGTCATTTAAGCCCTATGAGATAAAAATATGAAAATACAAAATAAAGCACTAACTGTTGCAAAATGTATGTTATAAAATATTATGTTCAATCAATTCCAACATATTTTTTAATGAGTTCCTTGGACATCAGTTGCAACAAATGTGACAAATCTATTATAGCTTATCCTTTTATGACAATACATAAAATGTGTTTTTAAGCTGATAACACAACTACAGCAATTATACAACTTTGAATATAATTCAGAGAAAAATATAATAGAATATAAGTATCAGTTTATGATTTAAATGATGCAAAAAATTAATCATATTAATTATTAAAAAGTCAAATTGTTGCCACTATTGCAATAACAAATACATTTTCATCTGGACTTTTTTAACCACTATGGTTAAAAAGTCAAATTCTCATTGGTTGAAACCATTTCCTGCTTCACATTGGACATACAAAAAGTCAAATTTAGAAATTTTGCCCTTTAATAATAAACAAAATTATTTTTTGTACCAATCTTTCTAGAAATGTGGTTTGAAAATTTTGGTAAAAAACATTAGTTTTTTAAATTACAGTACATTATTATATTAGAATATTCAGCAAAGTGATAATGCAATAATATTGTTTTTCACCTTACAATAAAATTAGATTCAGCAAAAATAACACTAAAAACCTTAGTCTTCTCAATACAAAATAAAATAGTATTATGTTTAGATTTTTGTTCCTTCAGATTTTTGATTAAACTAATCACTTTGTGATTAGCACTGCATAAATAATGTCATTATGTAGCAAAAGCCCTCCACCAATATGAAGTCATCATAACTTGTGAATGCAAAATATAATGTCGTACTAGAAGTATGGAGGAAGAGTGGGAAATTTATGCAGAAGTGGGTATTTTAAGGTAGGGAAAACGTTAACTTCCAAGATGATATACATTTAATCACACAAAAACTAAAATCCCACATTAATATAGTGAAGGGACTGGTGCAAGATTTATCTTTTTTAGCTCCATTCAGAGAGCACCCAAAGAAACTCATGGAGTGTGACACCCAATAGCAGGAGCTTCACATGGATATACTTGTGGGACACTACTTGTGCAAAATTTTGAGAAATAAAAGTATTCTGAGTGGCACCACGAGCTACTTTACAGAATCCTGTAAAAGAGAGAAAATGTATTCATCTGACTAAGGATGGCAAGTAAATTGGAATATAGCAGATTGGAATAGGCAGTAACTCATAGGAGATGAGACAGCCAGGTGATGAAGATAGTGTGTGATGTAGTCCACATGCCAGTCTGTAAAATGTCATCAAGTAGCCATCAAAAACAAGAGGCAAAAGAATGGGTGAGGTGGGAGATTTGATGAGAAGAAATATGGAACAGCCTGCAGGTATTGACATCCAATGAAAAGTAGACCAATAACAGCAGTTGACAAACTAAGCCTGTAAGTTTAGATAGTGATAAGTCCCTCAAAGAAGAAAATCCCAGGGAAGAAAGAAGTGAAGAAGGGTTGATTGATTGATTGATTTAGTGTTTTATGGCACAAAGCAACGAGGCTATCTGCGCCAAACAACCGGTAAAAATGTAGTAAAAGACATAAATGGAAATAAAGGTAAAACAAAAAAAAGGTATAAAACCAGTGTTGACACCTAGTCTACAAGGTTAAGATAGAAGGCAAAGTGTAAAAAGTTGTAAGGTAGGTATTCTATCAAAAAGGTATAATCATAACCCGCCAGGAAGACTAACAGGCAGGTACAAGACCCACCGTCAGTCACCTGAAGTTGGTCTTTCCAGTCCTGGTTCTGGATTATGTGTCACAGCAACCAGTATCAAAATGTAAAATAATAGAAGTATTATAAAACACACAGTAAAATCATAACAATGAGTAGCCAAATGTTCTGTAAAAAGAGAAAAGTCACATAAATGGAGTAAAATTTGTAAAAGAAAATGAAGGTGATAACAAAACAGCAATTAAAACAGAAAATGGTGTAAAAACCAATGGTGACATTCAGTCTTCAAAGTTATAAATTATTTACTCATAGCATAATAATAATGATCATAACCTGCCAGGGAGACTAACGAACAAGTGCAAGAACCACCGTCAGTCACCTGAAGTTGGCCTTTCCAGTCCTGGTTCTGGGTTATGTGTCATAGTAGCTATTATCAAAATGTAATGGAATAAAAGTTTAAAAAGACACTCAGCAAAATCATAATAAAGAGTAGCCAAATGTCCAGTAAAAAGATAAAAGTCAAGTAAATGGGGTAAAATGTGTAAAGGTAATTGAAGATAAAAACAAAATGGCAATTAAAACAGGAAATGGTGCAAAAACCAATGACGACATCCAGTCAACAAAGTTGTAAAGGACAACCTGTAGCAGAATGGGAATGATCATAACCCGCCAGGAAGACTAACAGGTAGTATATAAACCACCGTCAGCCACCTGAAGTTGGTCTTTCCGTCCTGGTTCCGGGTTATGAGTCAATATGGCCAGTACAAAAAGGTTGTAAAAGTACGAAATGATATGCAGCGAAAGTATAACAGTAACTCGCAAGGAAGACTAACGAGTAGTTTAAACGGACAGTTCAAACAGAAGCGTTAGTCACCTGAAGTTGGCCTTTCCAGTCCTGGTGTCGGCCTGGCATGGCCGAGCGCGTTAAGGCGTGCACTCGTAATCCGAGGGTCGCGGGTTCGCGCCCGCGTCGCGCTAAACATGCTCGCCCTCCCAGCCGTGGGGGTGTATAATGTGACGGTCAATCCCACTATTCGTAAAAGAGTAGCCCAAGAGTTGGCGGTGGGTGGTGATGACTAGCTGCCTTCCCTCTAGTCTTACACTGCAAAATTAGGGACGGCTAGCACAGATAGCCCTCGAGTAGCTTTGTGCGAAATTCCAAAACAAACAAACAAACAGTCCTGGTGTCGAGTTATTTAATGTTCTGGCCATTGTTTAATGTCGCATTGAATGAGAGAGAATAAAACTTTAAGAAGGAGCCACAATTAAAAAGGTGTAATAAATAAATATACCACACTTAAATGAGATTAAAAAGATTAATGGCCATTAAAAAATTAAAAACGTTATTAAGGTGGACATAGTCACCATCACCAATAACTCTGTTCAATGTTACAGACTGACGCTGGGAAAAAATATGTTTAAAGTATTGCCGTCGTTGAGGATTGTAACGATGGCAAGAAAGTAAAACATGGCTGATAGTGATTTGAGTGTTACACAAACTACACATTGGTGCATCAGTTCCAGATAAAAGAAAATGATGAGTTAAAAAACTGTGACCAATGCGTAGCCTAGTGAGAACAACTTCTTCCCTCCGAACTTTACGGAAGCTAGATGGCCAAACTCCAATTTTGGGTTTAATTTGAAAAAGTTTATTGTCGCGTTGTTCACTCCAAGTAGACTGCCAACTGGCACGGAGCCGAGCTTTGAAGACAACACCATAGTCCATGTACGGAATAGGCATAGGGGTGATGGAGCTGAGGCATACATATTTAGCTGCCATGTCTGCAAGCTCGTTCCCATGAATACCAACATGGCCTGGTATCCAGAAAAACTGAATTGAAGTAGCTGCTAATGAGAAATGGGCCAGTCGGTTTCGAATATCTGCAAGAATAGGATGTGAGCTAATGTGAAGTGATTCCAAGGCAAGAATAGAACTAAGCGAGTCAGTATAAATAGTGCAGTTGGAGTACTGCTCAGCTGCAATATGATCAAGGGCAAGAGATATGGCATACAGTTCAGCAGTGAACACAGAAGCTGTAGAGGGGATTCTGTGTGCAACTACTGACCCACAGCAAACCATAGCAGAGCCCACTGAATTACCTGATTTGGAACCATCTGTATAAATGGGAACTGAATGATTGTTTGAAAGATATTCATTGAATAAAAGACGGTACTTCCAGTCTGGAGTATCCGCCTTTTTTAGGTGATTGAAAGAAAGGTCACACTTGGGGGCTGTAATAAGCCATGGTGGGATGCGTCGACATGTGGAATCTGCAATGTTATCCAAGGACAGACCCCATTCATCCAATTGCGCCCGGATGCGAAGGCCAAACGAAGCAATGACAGATCGTCTGTTCTGAAAAAGTACTGCCCACCGAGGAAGGAAAACACATTCCCAGGTGGGATGCTTTGGTAAAGAACGAAGTTTCGAAGTATATTGTAAAGACAGTTGCAAACGACGAAGGTGTAGAGGAGGTTCATGAGATTCAATGTATATGCTTTGAACTGGAGAGGTACGGAAAGCTCCGGTGCAGAGTCGAAGACCTTGGTGATGAATGGGATCCAGTATCTTTAAGGCCGAGGGTCTGACAGAGCCATAGACCATTGATCCATAGTCAAGTTTCGATCTAATAAGAGCACGATATATCTTTAACATTGAACGGCGATCTGCCCCCCAACTGGTAGAAGAGAGGACACGAAGGATGTTCAGTGTTCTTGTGCATTTGACCCGAAGCTGCTTTAAGTGTGGTATAAAGGTCAATTTACGATCAAAGATAAGCCCCAAGAACTTTGTCTCTGGGACCACTGGCAGCAAAACTCCACCGATATAAAGTTCAGGATCAGGGTGAATACCTCGTCGACGGCAAAAGTGCATGCATACAGTTTTGGAAAGAGAGAAATTAAAGCCATTCGCAAGAGTCCACTTCTGTACACGATTGAGGGCAGTTTGTAGTTGCCGCTCAATATATCTCATGTTTGATGACTGACATGAGATGTGAAAGTCGTCAACATATAGCCCGTTCATAACGGTGAGAGGGAGTTGTTCAGTGATGGCATTTATCTTTATACTGAAAAGTGTGGACACTCAATATACAGCCTTGAGGGACTCCAAGTTCCTGTACAAAAGAACGTGAAAGTGCCGAACCTTCACGAACTTGGAATCTCCTATCCATTAAAATTTTTTTAATAAACATGGGTAGATGGCCACGTAACCCATATGTATGGAGGTCTCGCAAAA